>JAJOZX010002141.1:272500-370000 GCA_023014485.1 Bathynomus jamesi
TCAAAGAATTTTTCTGTGCACAAGTATAAAAATCGCTTTTGAAAACGCTCTAATTAAGGGTATGCCATCACCTATTATTATTATTATTATTATTATTATTATTATTATTATTATTATACAATACTATTTTTCCTTAAATTTTGACGGATTAAATTTCTTCACATTAGTTAGTAACGTATTCCATTTTGTCATTTCCTATCTTGTTACATATATACACATATACAGTACATAATTTGTCCTTTAGGCATAGTCACTTGGTCGAAATGATATTCTCTCGCGCAAAATTGCAATGACATCCTATCTCATCGTTTGGAGAAATTCGATAATTACTATTTACCGAGTAAATGGCGACAGTTATTGCGGAAATGAACATAATTTGATATTCGCCAAGAATTTAGCTACGATATCTGATTTCTCATGTTCATTTTCCATTAACATAAACATTCGCTTTAATTAGCAATCGTCATTTTCTGTGGAGGAAGGAAGTACAAACAAAATTGTGTAGATACTGATACACTGTACACTTGTTTGTGCTTTCTTCCTTCATGGAAAATTACAATTTTATATATATATATATATATATATGATAGAAAATACAGAAAAGCTAGGTTTATGTAATTTTGTGTATTGATAAATAAAGCATCTTCACCTGACCATACCATTCAGCGGTTCGATTTAAGGAATAGATCCATATACTTATTATACAAAGAATTCATAAAGCTTCTCGAACAAATTTTCACACTGACATGGTCACTTGAAGATGATCAACAATTAATATCAGGTAGGAACAGCATCCACCAAATTACACACCAATTTGCCATAATGCTGAAGAACGAGTTTCAAAATGTGGCTAATCTCCTTTTTTAATTAAATATTGTTTGTGAACTTCTTTGGAGAAACTGTTCTAAATTAGTTACGTAAGTCGTATACTATATTGCAAAAGTATAGGAAATGTACTTTTATAGGGCCTGTACCTATATTTATACCGTTGCCTCTGAAACTGTATTTCTCTATAATTTCTTAGATATGCTTACATTTATTCCTATACTACACCTATCCCCGTGCAGTTATGCCATTCTATATACGAATATATAACCGCGTTGAAGTTCCGTGTGTTGGTCTCGCTTCCCGTGAAGGTCAAGCTGGTGGCCCCGCCTCTAGTCCTGACTTGGTGGAGGAGCGAGTTGCTCCCTTGCGCTCTCCACCGCACATAACCAGGTACACCCGGCTCATCTGGTGCCGTCTTCAGCTAGGCATCTAGTCTTCTCTTGAAGATTTCAACTTTGACCCCTGTAGCGTTTCTGAGGTCCTTTGGAAGCTGGTTAAAAAGTCTTGGCCCCCTGACACCCAAGCTATTTTCTTTCAGTGTTGAGGATGTCCCTTGTCGGGCCTTTAATTTGAGAACACTACACAGTCTGCCTTTCCTATTTTCCAGTGTTGTTTGGGTGGTAATTGGGTTTATTTGAGGTTTGGTACCAGTCATATATATATATATATATATATATATATATATATATATATGGATCAAGTAAAGATAAGCACCCCCAGCCTTCTTTAATTAGCCTTATAAGGCTAACTAACGAAAATATCACGACCTAACCTAACCAATCGTTAAGTCAACTGTACGCCCTTGACGATTGGTTAGGTTAGGTCGTGATATTTTCGTTAGTTAGCCTCATAAGCCTTATAAGGCTAATTAAAGAAGGCTGGGGTGCTTATCTTTACTTGATCCATATATATATATATATATAATATATATATATATATATATATAATTTATATATATTATATATATATATATATATTTTACTAAAATTAATGTTCTTAGAAATCAGTTGTTTTTCCTGTTAATACGAACTCGTAGACATTTCGTCGACGGGAAATCTCATCCACACTCTTAGTAATCTAATTTAAAACCTAACTTAATCTAACTTAACCTCACTTAATGTAAGACACCCCGAAAAATTTGTCAATAAAATGGCACGTGAACGAAGTGTGATTAACCAGGTTAATAGCCCCATGCAGTAGCGGATTATCACTGAGGCTATTGAGGCTGAAGCCTCAGGCTCCCATGCTTGAGGGACCCCCTAATCAACTGAGTTTCGATGATATAATTCGAGATTTTGTAAACTTCTTTGATTAAATATGACAGAGTATACAAACTGACAAAGTCCCTCTTTTATTTTATGTTTTAAGGCCCTCAAGTAAAGTTTGTTTAATACCGTTTGGTTTTGGCAAACGGCAAAATACAGTGTGTTAAGGTTCTTTTAAGGTTGTTTTTCAATTAGCCTGAGCACCGTACATATAATTCGTGTAAATGTACTCTGTACTGTACATGTACATGTATTGTTAATAAAAACCTATAGAAAAGGGCTCCCATATTCTTCATTGCCGCGGGGCCACAAGGTGTCTTAATCTGCCTCTGGCTCCATATCTTTCCCATTCCGAAGCTTTATAGTTCTGAAGATTGGAAATTATTTGCTTTCAATTTTATAGCTAAATGGACATTTAATACGAAAGTTAAAACTTAATAAGGACTATCAAAGCGTACATAGAGCCTTAGACAGAGAGTTGCCAATTTAGCGATTTTAGTGACTAAATTTAGTGACTTTTGATGAGTTTTGGCTACATTTTTTAGCGTTTAGCGACTTAGCGTAATTTTAGCTACTTTTTGTCGAGCTGCCAGTCTCGTCCATTCCTTTGGGTTGTATGGCCTTATATATTTGTGCGACTATCAGTATAGCATTTTTTTTTTACATAAAAAGAGTTAAAAGACCAATGAGCAAGAAATATAGTCAACGTTTTCGAGTGGAATGGCCCACATCTCCACATCTGGCAACTTTTTGGCTTCTCTTTGAAGTGAATTTAGCGACATTTTGTAAGCCTGGGTTGGCAACCCTGCTTAGACAACCTATGAATAACTGATTTAGAAGTTCTTTATTTGATAGAAAATCCTTTGTTTGTATCTGTTACAGTTAGATGAATTGAGACAATTAAGACAATTGAGACAATTAAGATGTCTCTTTCATGCTTTTGCCTTTCTTCTTAAGTCTTAACTGTATGTCACCAATATTTGTTTATTTCTCTATCTATTGAAGTTTAATACTTAAAATTTAACTAATTTTCATCGTACTCTTTGTCATATTTTGTACGAAGAACTATATAAACTTACAGTAATGAAATTGGACGACTTCCTTTCTATGTTCCGTGATTCGAATCCCACGTAAAACTTTAGGTCCCTTCCATCGTATGATCTTAGATGTTGCGATAGGAGGTTAAACAACCTATTATTATTATTCCTTTTTATATACGGTACGCATGATGGGATTAACTCCGCTAATAAGACCACCTGATGAAAGGTTGCGTAAATACGGACAACGCTATAAAAATGAAGGTTTGACCCTTAACTTCAGGGTTGCAGCCCTACCCTTCTCGCAGTCGGTATTTAGGCCAGGCTTTCTACCAGATACCTATAGTACCCCCATCTTTGCATGCAAGCAGATTCAAGTACGTAGTCAAGGATTTGAATATTAAATTTCTGGTTTTCTTCATAAAAATTCATCAAATCCTAAAAAGAAAAATCGCAAAAAACTGAATCGAAACGGAAATAAGTAATGCAACTTAATGAGATTGTCCGCCAAGCACAAGAAGGCAACACCAACTATTGAGTTGTTTTGTTTAGACGTAGAATTAAATTGTCTAAAAGATGCAACAATCAGTTTTTTGTACCTCTATTAGTTTCATCTGTGCAGTGGGGGGGGGGGGGGGGAATCATTGTTTGCCACCCCATATATATATATATATATATATATATATATAATATATATATATATATATATATATATATATATATGGGAATGAACTCAGAATGGTTCCCTGAGTTTTTTATGATAAACACAGACCCTGCATGGAACAAGGAACTCTTCTGGGATAATTAAATCCACTATAGTCCGAATAAGTAATGGTAAATGACAAAGACCATAGTTTTTCTTTTTCATGATGCAAGCCCGACGTGGGCAACGGGTCTCTCGCAAAGAGGTCCCATAAATATAGCTTCCCTCACCAGCTATCTGCAAAGCAGACAGGATCCAGCTTTGAGTTCCTTGTTCCATGCACAGTCTGTGTGTATCATACAAAACTCAGGGAACCATTCTGAGTTCATTCCCATCATGAAACGGACATGTTATGTGCCTTGAAAAGTGGACGCTCAATTCTGCCAGTTGAGGTTTAAGTTTTGGTTTTGGCTAAAAATATAATAGTTACCCCTTTTTCTTTGATTTATTCAATCCGACGTGAATGCAACGAGTCTTTTACTTATATTGAGGTTCTGAATGTAGTGGGGCTGGGCTGCTTTAAACCCTAGATCCATGTCCCAAAGCTGGATCCTGTCTGCTTTGCAGATAGCTGGTGAGGGAAGCTATATTTATGGGACCTCTTTGCGAGAGACCCGTTGCCCACGTCGGGCTTGCATCATGAAAAAGAAAAACTATGGTATTTGTCATTTACCATTACTTATTCGGACTATAGTGGATTTAATTATCCCAGAAGAGTTACTTGTTCCATGCACGGTCTGTGTGTATCATATATATATATATATATATATATATATATATATATATATATATATATATACACAAACTCAGAATGGTCCCCTGAGAAACTTATATGTTAAACACAGACCGTGCATGGAACAAGGAACTCTTCTGGGAAAATTAAATCCACTACAGTCCGAATAAGTAATGGTAAATGACTATGGTATTTGTCATTTACCATTACTTATTCGGACTATAGTGGATTTAATTTTCCCAGAAGAGTTCCTTGTTCCATGCACGGTCTGTGTTTAACATATATATATATATATAATATATATATATATATATATAATATATATAATATATATATACATACATATATATATACATACACGAGGAGATTGTAGACACCAATCGACCAAGGAAGTACTCCGGGGTGAATGTTAGGCAGGAGACAGGAAAGGCTGGAACTCCTGTTTCTCTTGTCACTGTCCTCAGCTCATCTACCCTGTGAGCAGTCCAACATGTTCTCAAACACACACTTCTCCCTCTACTCCTCACTACACATACATGCATCTTACACACTACACAACCTTTTCATATTAAAAAAAACGAAAAATGGCATCATTGATCCTTGGAGACCTTGTTTTGGGCTCTCTCCGTCTTCTGTGGAGGGGTCACTTTTGCGGGCGCTCGCCCTTGGCTCCCTCCTTCCTACATAAAAAAGATATTTATATATATAGTAAATGCAACCGAATGAGATTTACTTATGATCGGTAGATAAATATAGATAGATGAAGGGTTCGATGAATAAATAGATACATCTATATACACACAGGGTGTTATCAAATTATGTTTCATAAATTAGTATACATATTCATAACGTCAAAGTGAACAAAAAAGTTCCTATGAACATAAATCCGCAATCGCGTCGTTTCCGAAATACATTGATTTTTTGCCGATATCGATCCAATGAAAGTCATTGGAGTTTATCAAAGTTTATTTAGAGCAAGTGCTCAAAATCCTCAGCAGTGGATTCGACGGCATGGTCCCGTCGCTTGTCCACCCAGGTCTCCGGACCTAAATGCAATTGACTTTTTCTTGTGCGGTTATTTCAAAAAAACCTTGTTTATGGAAGAGAAGTTAATAATATAGATGAATTGTGGCAACGTGTTCAAGATTGTTCAGAAACAATACCAACCATGTACGTGTTTTCGAACGTATGCGGCAAAATTTTCAATGACGCGTTGAAGAATGTATTCTGATGATGGGAAACCATTTTGAGCACTTTGCTGTAAATAAACTTTGATAAACTTTAATGACTTTCATTTTAATTGAATCGTCCTCCGCAAAAAAGCAATGTATCTCGGAAACGACGCGATTGCAGATTTATGTTCATAGGAACTTTTTTGTTCACTTTGACGTAATGAATATGTATACTAATTTACGACACATAGTTTGATAACACCCTGTATCCATATAAATAAATACACTAAAGAAAGAGATAGAAAAAGTCTTTTAAAACTTGCTAATAAGCAAATTTTTAATGACCGCAAATCCTTGAATTTCCTTTGATGTAATTCACCATCGGTTTCGACTAAAAATTTTAAACGGATTGCTAAAGATACTTTATCGTATAAGTATAGTTATAAGTAGAATTAGTTATACGTTTATCTTTCTAGTGGTTAGATGATCATACTTCATTGTGTATAAGGACTATTCATACTTTTTAATCACGCTCGCTTACGCATACTCTGTGTATCCATAAATTTATTGCTTAAATTCCTTAGCATTCCTATCTTTTAATAAATGAGTCATACGCAATGTATGCCTTATTATAAAAGAGTCGAGTCAGATGTAAGGTTATCTGTACATGCTGTTATATTAACAATAATGGTTGGTGTTGTTTAACTTCATTCGTAGCGCCAAAGGTATATATATATATATAATATCAGTGGCGACTGGCGTATAGGAGCGATGGAGCGGTCGCTCCCCCTTGCTTGAAACGATAAATATTAATTTAACAGATAAAAAATATATTAATTTTAAGATATTAAAATAAATATTCTTGAATTATATTTTAAAAATTCATGTGACATATGATTCATGAGGCATTTTGAGTAAGCCTTCATACAGTACATAATATTCTAAACTTATAGCATAGCTTCAAACAGCGTACCGCTGTTTGAATACAAAATAATATTGCAGCCGAATGGAGCGATAGATTTTTCGCTCAAGTAAATATAAATTATATTTTACTGTTGTAATAAAGATATAAGTACAATCGCGAATTTTTTTTATAATAACACAAACTTTATTTTTACTAATAGTTACTTCAGTAATAATGATATAAGCCATTTATATGTATTTTATTGAAATTATTACTTATTTGTAATTAACTAGAATTGCACGTCTGGCATAGCCGCATATGTTAATACAAGTACTCTTGTGAGCGGCAGTTGGATTCGCGCTAGCCTATTGTGAGTTTATTGTGACTGATAATTGTGAACTTATGTGTGTATTAAATGTGTTTAAATATCTAAGTTATTTGGAGTGTTATAATTTACGAATTATTAATTAACCCTCAAAATGAATAGTGTGTCAAGCCTGTTAAATGAAAAGTTTTCCAGATATACACTTGAAGACAAATTAAAAATAAAACAACTCGGAAGGCCTATTCTAAATTTAAACATAATTCAGTCAGCCATTAAGAATAATAAGCCATACAATCGAAAGTTTAACAGTGACTTATATAAAAGATACAAATGGCTGTGTGGATGCCCAGAAAAAAGTGCATTATTTTGTTTTTCGTGTTTACTATTTGGAGGTGATAATTCTTGGACCAATATTGGAGTGACTGATTTAGCTCATCTATCGGTCAAAATAGGGAAACATGAAGCATCAGCTAGTCACATAAACAATGACGCGAATTTAGTGGTTCTAGGTAAAGTAAATATAAAAGAAAATCTTGATTCTGCTTATAAGAAAACGATTGAACGTCACAATGAACAAGTTAATAAAAATAGATACATTTTAAAAAGAATTATCAAAGCTATTAAATTTTGTGCTAATTTTGAACTCCCCTTAAGGGGTCATGATGAAAACTCTGATTCTATCAACCCTGGAGTTTTTAAAGGATTAATAGAATATTCTGCTGAATTGGATCCAACTTTAAGAGATCACTTGGAAAAGACTACGGTATTTAAAGGAACTTCAATGACTATACAGAATGAATTGCTTTCTAGTTCATTGGAAATATGCAGGATGCAGATATTAAAAGAGATTTCGCAAACCAGTTTTGTAGGCATTATTGCAGACGAAACCTCTGATATAGCCAATGAGTTTCAATTAGCTATCGTTTTACGCTACGAATGTGATGGCAATGTGAAAGAAAGATTTTGGGGACTTTTTAATCCAGATTCTCACAGTGCAGAATCCATAGCTAGTGTTATTTCTGAGCAATTAAAATCCATTTTACCGCATTGTTCAGAAAAATTGATTGCTCAAAGTTATGATGGTGCTGCAGTTATGAGCGGACACATTGGTGGTGTAAATGTTATTATAAAAAATCTGTACCCAAACGCACATTACGTACACTGTTATGCTCATCAAATGAATTTAATAATGACGCAGTCAGTATCTCGAATTTCACAAGTAGGAGAGTTCTTTAGAAATATATCATTAATTCCAACCTTTTTTTCACATTCTCCTCAGAGATGCTCAGTATTAGATGAAATTATCGGAAAACGATTGCCAAAAACTGTTAAAACAAGATGGAATTTTAACATCAGAACAGTAAACAAGGTTTTTGAACACAGAGATTCACTGCTTGAGTGCCTAGAAAAAATTCGAAATGAAACTCAACAACCTGCAACAGGAGATCAAGCAGGAAATTTGCAACGACTAATGACTGATCCTATATTTGTATTTTGGCTCACTGTATTTCGCCACATAATGCCTCATGTGGACTGTTTTTATAATAAAATCCAAACAAGAAACACTGATGTAATTCTCATAAAACAAGCTGTGAGTGAACTACAATTAGAAATAGAGAAGATTAGAAATAAAATGAGCACGATAATCGAAGAAATTGCCGAAACGTCTGATGTGTGTGAGTTAAAGAGAACAAGATCATTAAATGATTCCCATTATTACGTGAGTAATAAAGCTTCTGCGTTTGAAGTGTGTGACATAATAATTTCTCAGTGCAAGGACAGGTTTTCCTTTACTGGTCATTTAGTAGCAGCACAACTTTTCGAGCGTGAACACTATCAACTTTATAGAACTTCATTTCCCACAGATGCTTTTAGAAAAACTATAACTGTCTATCCCATTTTTAATAACTCAAGACTTAAATCAGAACTAGAAGTTGTATATTGCAGAGAAGATTTTAGTGCCCATAAAGGAGCTCTCGATTCACTTAAGTACATCATTGAAAATGGAATGGAAGAAACATTTACAGAAACGCTAAAGTTGCTAAGAATTTTAGTAACTACTCCAATGGCATCTGTAGAAGCCGAACGATGCTTTTCTAGATTAAAAAGAATAAAAACAGCTATTCGGAATACCATGGGTCAAGGTAGATTGAACGCACTCATTATGCTAGCAACTGAAAGAGATATTTCACATAATGGATCTTTTGAAAATGATGTGATAGACTTGTTTGCAAGCCAGAAAACGAGGAGAATGGATTTCGTCTATGTAGCATAATTTACAACAACAAAATCATAACGTGAGTAAATTTATTCAACAATTATTTTTATATTTTATTAAAATATTTTTTTAATACAAATTTATGGCTTCTTTTGACATATAAGTACCGTACGGAAGCACCATGTGATTGTTTATTTACTAGAATTCTAAAAATTATAAATTTTATGAAATCGCACCCCCATACATTTATACCACGAGTCGCCACTGATATATATATATATATATATATATATATGGGATGAATTTCACAATAAAACACGTGAAATGAATAAATGCTGCAAATCCACAAGGAAAAAGAAAAACGATTCCAAGGCCTTTCGTTCCCTGACGAGGTGTAGCTTTGAATACACGAAAGGCCCTGGAATCGTTTTTCTTTTTCCTTGTGAGTTTGCAGCATATATATATATATATATATATATATATATATATATATATATATATATATATATATATATACAAGGTTTGTTCAAAACGTATCTGGACTGATGTGATTCTTGACAGAATATGGTACTTACAGGGTTTGGGGCTTAAGCTCCCTCAAAGTACGCTCCTTCTGAAGCCACACACTTTGCCCAACGATCCTGCCACTGTTGAAAACATTTTTCGGAATGCCCAAAAGCTGCTCCGTCGAATTTCTTTTAATGGTCTCAACTTCATCGAATCGGTGTCCTTTCAGGATTTGTTTGAGCTTTAGAAAAAAAATAGTTGCATGGAGCCAAATCCAATGAATATGTAATTTTACATTGAAGTTTTGAAACGTCTACGTGAAGCAGTTCGGACGAAACGGCCAAAGAAATGAGAGTCCGGAGACTGGATGCTTCATCACGATAACGCACCATCTCACTCATCGCAACTTGTCCAGCAATTTTTGGCTAAAAACGCTACCCACCAAGTATAGCAGCCTCCATGTTCACCAGATTTGGCTCCATGCAACCTTTTTTGTTTACGAAGCTCAAACAAACCCTGAAAGGACACCGATTCGATGATGTTGAGACCATTAAAAGAAATTCGACGGAGCAGCTTTTGGCTATTCCGAAAATTGTTAATTTCTTATAATTAACACCCTTCGGACCATGACCTAATTCGTATCATTTGGCCCGTTCCGATCTTAAGAGTTTACTTACAAGATTTTAAAATTAATTTACCCACAATCATTTTCCGATCGTAGATAAGCCGAGGTATAAATCAATAAACAAGATCATTCTCAAATAAATCCAAAATTAGAAATGCAGAAAAAAAAGGCGGAGTTAAGTCCCCGACAGCCGTGATTAAAACAGTAATTTGTCATTGGTAATACTCGTACATGATACATCCCACCATAAAACCTAATAGGTTGATATCGTCAGCAAACGAGGAAAAAGGTGGAATAATAATAATAATAATAATAATAATAATAATAATAATATTACAAGAATTTTGAAAAAAATGCGTAAATACTGAGGAAATATACAGGGTGTCCACAGTAGAATCGTATAAATTTAGCTTATTTCAAATGGAATTCGTACGATTCTTTTGTGAACACCCGTTCACCAACGAGTAAATTGAGGTATTATGAGACTTTATTTCAAATAACACTTGTTTTGTTTAGCGAAATTTAACAAGGGCTGCAAAGATCTCAACTGTAAGTCTCTCCAACGACTGACTTTTTTCTTTCCTTGAAGGTTAAGATAGCAGTAGAGTATATAGTTTGAAGTGGTGCGTAAAATAATTTATATTCCGAAGAAAATGTGCTCCTTTCCATGACCCGTGCTTCAACCAAATGCATGGCAAGTTTTCGGCTTTTTTTACTTTTAACGGGCTGTGAAAAAAATTATAAAAACAGCATTTTGCGTTGGAAAATAATAAATTTATTAAGAAATGTAGGATCACCTGAAGATCAGGGCCCCCAGCCTTCTCTGGTTAGCCTTTTAGGCTAACTAACGAAAATATCACGACCTAACTTAACCAATCGTTAGGTCAACTGTACGCCCTTGACGATTGGTAGGTTAGGTCGTGATATTTTCGTTAGTTAGCCTTATAAAGCTAGCAAAAGAAGGCTGGGGGCCCTAATCTTCAGGTGATCCGAAATGTGCATTTTAGCGTGGAGAAATAGGTTAGGCTTGGTTAGGTTACAGTTAGGTTAAGTTAGGAATATATTATCATACAATTTTCTCAAATTCATTTTCTCCCATAAACTGTAAAAGGATCACCTGAAGATCAGGGCCCCCATGTATTCTTGTTTTTTTGCTTTACGGTACCAAATATAATAATAAATTAAATTGAATGCCCGGTTAGGTCAATTGTACGCCCTTGACGATTGGTTAGGTTAAGTCGTGATATTTTCGTTAGTTTCAACGAAGATATCATTTAGTAATTGAGGCTGGGGGCCCTGATCTTCAGGTGATCCCTGTAAAAGTTAAGAGTAGGATAGCCTACCAGGTTAGGTTAGGTTTGGTAAGGTGAGTCTGTCGGGTTATATATTTTACTTTATTTTCTACTATCGGATTCAATTTTCGATAATTATTGTATTTTCGATAATTATCGTATTTTAGGCAAATATCGGCATACATTTTCTAATTAAAACGGTAAATATTATCCAGCAGTAAGTTTTTTCACCCTAAAATATACTTTTCTTAATACATTTATTATTTCTCAACCCCGAAAACTTTTTATAATTTTTTCCACAGCCCCTTAAACGAAAAATATCTTTTTTTTATATACAAGTTTTCAAGTGTTTCTCACACACACACACACACACACACACACACACACATATATATATATATATATATATATATATATATATATATATATATATATATATATATATATATATATGATTCATACTGCTACTGGGAAGGACTTCAGAATCTGACTGGGGAATTGGGTGGTTAGTCCGTGACTTTCGTTTCGAATGTTAGATATATCATAGAAGGCTCACTGTTGCTATTAATCATTTTAACAAGAAATACGGCAGTAATTTTAAACGGAAAGTAAGAACTTGTATTACACAGACTCCTAAATTGAAAAATCATATATGTTGCAAAGAGAAAAACTTTTGATTCAATAATTTTGTCATTTTTAAGTGCATAGTCAACTATACATAAAAAACGTTTCTTTAAGTGAAAAGTCGTCTCCTTTTTATAAAGGTTTATATGGTGTTCATTATTTTTATTATTATTATTTTTTTAAATGTGGTTTAGAGTTCGAAAAGTTATTTAGTTTAATATTTTTGAATCCTTGCTACGATTCACGTTTGATGGTTATCATTTGTTATGAACTCTTTACCTCATTGATTTTTTTTATTAATTATTGTTTATTAATTATTTATTATTTTTTATTATTTATTTCGATCCTTTAAAATGTTTATCTTCTGATAAGTTTGAATCTGACGATATTTTTAACGTTCGTACGTAAAATGATATTTACGGTGTGAAAAACGTCGCGGCAAATGTCACAATAAACCAGTGTGACTTTTCTCTGTCAAGCTCATTGGTTTTGACATCTTTAAAATTTAAATTTACTTTAAAATAAGAGTCAATTCAATTGATAATAATTTCTCTTACAAAAAAAAAAAAAAAAAAGGATGTTTTACATTCCGGAACGTTTCTCTGATGATACTGAGTTCCTTCGAGATCGTACGTGAATTTGCTATTTCAGTGACCACTTGCGTGTCACATATATGAAAGGTAAAAATATAATTGTATAAAATGTGATTGTAGGATAACGATGCTCGGCCAAGCCATACCTCTGGCTAGTTAACTTACTGGACCAGCCAAATGGCGAAGAATTTTCAACGTTATTAAGAGTTCAAGCCTTTAGCTTTGGTCCCAATGATTTGTTAGCCTATTAGTAGCTTATATATTGAACATTTGACCGACTATAAATTATAAGAGTTTCTCCCTTAGGCTATATAAAACTTTACTTTTAACTGCAGAGATCTCATTAAGATTTAATGTACAGTACCATACCAAGATAACCTGCAGAGTTTATAACATTTGGCTTAACGGCCTTAAACCCTTCAGATCAGATACAATAGGCTATGTTTAAGTGTGATCAACTTCCTAACTTTGTATATTAAATTTTCCTTTGGATATTAATAGAAATGGAATTGGTCTGCCAAGATGCAAATCTGCAGGTTTAAGTTGTATGCATTAGCCAAACCTCTCATATTGAAGAGAATTTCTGCGCCTATAATGAAAAGGAGAGAACTTCGCGCACTTAATCCTTATAGGCGAGCGGCCAGATCCCGATTTAAACAATTTTAATTTTTCCCTTGTACAGAAAGTTGTAATATGTTTTTTATTAGTCCTTAGTGTTCAGTGAACACATTTTAAGTGTTGTCCTCAGTGTTTGATGTTCGGTTGCCGTGGAAACGCCAATATAAACAAACACCTGGAAAATACCTGAAACTTTATCCAGATGATAATTTGTTTTAGTTTCGAACTGAAATACTGTTAACTAATCAACCTATACTGTTTATTATAAGTGTTTACTATCTAGATATACAATTGAATTATCACATTATAGTAAAACGTAATACAATCATGTATTGTTATAAGTTAGGCCCAGTTTTAAATTTACTCTTCCTTTTATTATAACAATATTAGAATAAGACAAATGTGTGCTGTGACAATTGACAAATATTGTGCAAATGTGTGGTATTGTTGAAAACCAGTTTAATTATTATTTTTTATTTCAGACGATCATCTATATCAAGCATGGCAGAACCTGACTTCAAGTCCATTAAAATTTGTACAGGCGAAGAAACAGAGGCTGTCAACAAATTGGGAGAAATGCGTTATATGTCAGCAGAGTAGCAAGGAAAAACTGGTTGTACCCACAAAAGTGGGTATTGAAACATTATTGTCAACATCGTTGTTGCGGCAGGATGCCCTTTTACAAAGACTTGAATCTGAGTTTGATGACCTTACAAAATTACATAGTGTGTCTGTTACATATCATCGTAGCTGTTAGCAATCATTTACAAGTAAGAAAAACATCTCTATGTTAGTACAAAATGTAGCACGCATGATTCTGCATCACATGGTACTGAAGAACAAAGTGCTCGCACACGAGCTCAAACATCCAGGCTTACAGATTTTTCAATGTGTTTAATATGCAACGCGCGAAAGAGGGACAGCATACATAAGATACAAACGACTACGTGTCAGAATTATCTCTATCAAGCAGCACAAGCTCGGAAGGACATTTCTATGCTTGCCAAAATTGAAGGAGAAGACCTCATTGCAGCTGATGCTGTTTACCACAAATCCTGCATGGCAAGCTATACAAGCAAGCATAACATCAGTGTTTCAAGAAAAATGGAAGAAGGAATGAACATATACGAGAAGGCATTGTACAACAAGGAAAAGCTTATAAGTTGAAAACTCTGCTAGACAAATTCCAGCAGCTGTTACCTGACCACATTGATACCCAAGCATACCGTGCAGAAAAACTTCAGCGCCGTCTCATGAAGCATTATGGTGATGATAACATTGTTATTCATGCCTAGTGAGGACAGTCCAAGTCAAGCATTGTTGTCAGTAGCAGTGTCAGCTTAGGAGATGCTGTCAGAGCGTTTGCTCAACTGAAGGAAGATTTCAACTCTAATGAGATGATACTTGGTTCTGCTGAAGAACAATCAAATGTTCCAGTGAATTCAGAAAGCTTGCTTCATTCTGCCATTGGTATGCTTAGACAAGAAGTAGCACAAATTGAAAAGCCAACTAAGTACTACACAGCTGCTGAAATCGGCCTGAAAACATCTGAAGAATTTGTTCAAACACTTTTACAGAAGGCGTTTCTCTGGTTGCTGAGCAAAGAGGCATTTGAATCATGTGATTCAAATTACCAGCCAGCAGAAAAATTACAACGTAGAGTCTTAGCTCTTGCAGAAAGTGATTCACAGCAGTGACAGCAATATTATTACCCCCTTCATCTAGGACTTGCAGCGCAACTCCATCATGATCATGGAAAATGAGATATAAGAGACACTCTCCATGTCCATGGAGTCACTGGAGAAGAAAGGTTTGATTCCACTCCATGGTAGTTTGGGCACTGACAATACAGTTGAGGCCGAACATGCAGCCCGACAGTTTGTTGCTGTTCTATACGATCCAAAGGATGTACGGGGTGTCAGGAAATGATTGCCCCCCCCCTGTAGAGCAAAAACTAGAAGAGATAGATAAAAACCGGCGAGACCACTTGAAAGAGCGTTAAAATCTGAATAAAAACCATTATATTCTATTCCTGTGATTTTAATTCTTACCATTTTTTTCCCCACAGAAACCATGGCATCATCTATTTTGAACGATTCAGAGAAAAAGCGAGTTCTTGACCGCATTCGAGCTGTCACATTTCGTGAAGCAAAGGAAGCTGGTGCAACTTTCATAACTCGACACTGGGTGGCTGAGAGATTAAAAAGATCAGAAGACTTTGTCAAAAGGAATTGGAATAAGAATCCTGAAGATTGTGAATTTGTGAAACAGAATTTCGAGGAGGAAGACCGGAGAAATTATCTCAAGAATCGAAAGACATTGTGCTTGCTGCATCACGGCGCCGAAAGAAGAGCTGCTCTGAGGTAGCGAAAGAGATACTTATCCGTCGTGGTAAGATAGTCAATCGGCAACTTGTGCATCAATTTCGAGTTCGCCAAGGCTTGAGTGCTTGGCATGAAATAGCTAAGCCACGGAAGAGTGATCTTAATATTGAAGATCGGCTATGGTTTTGTGATTATCTTGAGGAATGGACGGAAGACGATTTTCTTCACTTGGTTGTCAGCGATGAATTCTTCGTTTATGTCTCCAGAAAACCAAATTTTCAGAATGATCGGGTTTGGGCAACAAACCCTGATGAAGTCCCAGACGACCAGAAGTATCGAGAAATAGTAAAAAATCCAGCATGTGTGGGTGTTTTCATTATGTTCTCTATTCGGAAGCTCATCTGGGTTATCAAACCAAGAGGAACCAGTTGGGATGGGCCTTATTTTCGAAATGTAATTTTAGCCCAACATGTAATTCCATTTTTGAAAGACCCCGAGTGTGTTTTGGATGTTGAACAGGCAACCTTTCTTCACGACAAAGCCCCCTGTATGAAAGCACTTGCGACTCAACAACTGCTTAAGGACAATAACATTGATTTTTTCGGAAATAATGAATGGCCTGGCAATTCTCCCGATCTTAATGTCTGTGAACATGTCGGATCCATCATGAAGGATCGGGTGGAGTCCTTAATGCTGGAACAACCCATTCAGAATCGGTATTCAACAGAAATTATGACTGCAAAGATCAACGAAGTCCTTGAAGAAATGAGTCATGATACCGATCTCTTTGAGACACTTCTGGGATCATACCCCGTCGATTAATGGCCGTCAGAGCTGCAAATGGGGGCAACACCCGATATTAAAACAAGTGTTTTTTATTCAAAATTAAACGCTCTTTCGCGTGGTTTTGTCTTTTTTTTCTATTCCTTTCAGTTTCTTCTGTACAGGGGGGGGTAATCATTTCCTGACACCCTTTATATGACGCGTTCGGTGGAGAAGGGGCGAACGCCACAAAATTCGAAAAATGAGTTTTTTGTCGTATAATTATCCTTTAAAACCTTTGCTTTACCTATGCAAAAAATTAGATGTTAGTCTGCACTCTTTCACGGTAAAATTTAGGTTTTAATGTATCTCAGAGAAATTCACTCCGCATCATTGCTTCACATTGAACACATCTATCTACTTTCTGGTCACTCGACAATGACCTCTGATGCTCACTTTGGCCAAATTGAACAAAATATAAAAAATAATTACAGCAATATTTACACCAAAAAAGATTATGTTACGGCCATAACTACAGCCGTTTCGCAGCGCTTCCTAGTTGTAGAAATGAAACAGGCTGATTTTCTCGATTTTGACGTCCTAAAAAACGTGCATTGTCATTAGGAAATCAACAACTACTAAATTTACAGATGCAAGAAAGTTAATATTTGACTTTCAACACAAAGAAGGCTACGTAATATCTACTGCATACCGCACAACCCCAGATAATAGCCATCCCGTCAGACTGCAGAAAGGGAAAAAATCCTACAGTGTCAGTTTATTCAATCTAGCCCAGCAGACACTGCAACCAAAGTATTCCCAATTGCTGCCAATAACTAAGGAAAAAATAAAAGATCTCAAAGAATTATCAGACCTAATGCCTGCAACTGCAGTGAACTATTATACAAGATTGTTAAAGGAACTGGAAGAAACCGAAACAGTTGAAGCAGGTAATACAACATTCGACGAAGAGGACCAAATAATGGATTACACCAGTTAACATCAGAAGCTATCAATAAATAATATTGTAAAATTTCTTGGCGTTTTATTATATCGACATATTACACAACAATATTTTACTCAAATATGTGTTCAAATTCATACAACATTTCAATAAACCGGAAAAATACAAAGGTTTAAAGTTTACAAACTTTAACCGCATTTTGTGGCATAATTCGAAAAAGTTGCGTTCGCCCCTTCTCCACCGAACGCGTCATATAAAGAACATAATGACTTGAATCTTCTGAGAGTTCGCATTGCTGACAAGAAAGTACCATTACACAAACTACCCCCATCAGAACCTAACTTTCTTCAACACTTTAAGAGAGCATCATTTCAGACCCGCATTTGGATGTTGGCTCACGTTGTTAAACCAGATAGGTCTTCACCAGATGGAAATGGGTGGCAAAGAGAGGGTGATGAATTAGAGTTGAAGTTATTTGATGGACCAACAACTGCAGAAGTATTACATGAACTTCTGTGTTCATGCCGTGGACGCAGACAATGTAGTAAGAACTGCAGTTGTGCAACGAATGATATGGCATGCACAGAGGAATGTGAAAGCAAGGCTACTGAGAGGACTGCATGAATGAACAAACCCATCACAAACCACCGCTGAATGAGCTAGATGAATAACCATATTATAGCATTGTGCATTAATAATTTATTAGTGTGTTTCATATATGCTGTTACAACGTGAGTTATTCCTCAGTATGGGGTAGACTGCTAATAACGCATTGAATTGATATTGCGGGAGTCACCGAATACAGTATGCACTGACTTACATGCAGTTTTGTAATTGAAAAATAAGGTGAGACTTTTAGTGGAAAGATTCTAATTTTAAGTAATGATTTCTGCTTTAAAGTTATTTAGTAGTTTGCTTCATAAAGATAAGAATTGTTAAAATTTAGTTGGTTTAATTGATTTTAGTTGATTTAGTTGATTTTGTGTTATATACATCGATATACGTATAGTGATTTAATTTTTGTTTTACAAAATTTACGTTCTTCAAATCTCAATATCGGTCCTTTCACACAGTTAACAATTCAAACTTTATTTTCAAGTGCAACATTATTATATATGTATCGTAATCATGCCAACATTTGCCTGTTTTTCATAACTGAACGATAAACCTTTCTGCTGGCATGCGAACAGAGGTCTCCATTATTAACCCATGTAGACACAGTACTTTGTATGGTGATTCAACATTAATATGGCATTCATTTTGTTTAACAGTGTTTTAATGCTTGGAGTATCAAAATACCTGAATTATTGTACTCGAAATTAGTTTTGTAATTCATATTAATCAGTTTTGTGAAACACCTGTATTTTAGGTGATATTTTTTGGGTCTAACAATAACGTTTTTGGGCAGAAAATAAAATACAGTATATCATGTAACAGAATGTTTTTATAGATAAATTGATATAGTGTAGCACTAGAGTTTTCAGCAAAATGTATAACTTCATGGGAAATAAACCTTGTCTTCACTGTTCATTGTGTCTTCAAAGACTTCGGTTGTAATGCGTGAATTGAAAACATGAATACACAAGTACCTGTACATAGGTGAAGTTAATGGCTGATTTTACTATCTTAGCACACTCAGAATGGGGGACAACATGCCAAACTTATATGTCCAGATGGTGCAGATCATTTTAGGACATGTACATTTTTGTACGAGTGGGGTATTAAACTCCAAAAATATGGCCTGTTATCAGGGTTTGCCACTCGCCTATTAAAGGTAAGCCTCGTAATGGACCTTTTCCGTTCTATGGGCACCATTGAAATGAGAGAAATTAATACTTTTTAAACTTATTTTAACTTTTTATTAATAATGAGCACATTTTGAATAGGAGAAATTTAATTTATTTAATTTAACAGCTATTAACATAAATAAAAACTAAAAATATTTCTCGTTTCTTCAAAAATTGGACGATTTATTACATTACATTACATTTCCATTATTATTGGTCATACCTGACCTAACATAACCCAAACCTAATCTAACCTAATCTAGCTTAACATAGCCTAACCCATCCTAACCTGACCTAACTTAATCTCTTTGGTGCCCATAGAACGGAAAAGCCCCCTCGTAATAATATTCTTTATGACAAAATAATTTAATCGTTACACTGGTATGCATCAATTTTGCTGTCAAGGGTTTTGTAAGTGATTCTTATAGAGTTTTTCCTGCTGATTTCGAATCTGCAATCCGTTTTTCTCAATCAGCTCAGGTTATCCGGCTATGGCTTCATAAGTAAAATAGAATTTTTCGTGATTTTGTCAAAGCGGAATTGGAATGGTAACATCTATCATCACTTGTTTCACTTGTATAATATCTTTTTTTACTTTTCAGGCATATAGATAAAATATTTCATAATGAATAGAGCGTGTAAAAATGATCCCAGTAGATTCTGCTACATATGTGGGACGGTTACCATGCCAAATAACCAGTCCCAAATCACTAAATTTGTGAAGACAATGTATAGAGCATACTTTGGAATTAAGCTAGGGGACCAGGACAAAAATTTCGCCCCTCATATGTGCTGCAAGACGTGCATTGAAAATTTGAGAAGATGGAGCAAAGGCAGAGCGAAATCTTTGCCTTTTGGAATTCCCATGATTTGGAGAGAAGGAAAGGATCACGTGACAGATTGCTATTTCTGCATGACAAACCTCCAAGGTGGGCTTATAAATTTATTTTTCTTAAATATTTTGAAATCCTCGTATGAAACTTGACATAATATTCACCATAATGTAATATTCACCATATATAGCATAATATTCACCATAATGGTAATCATACATTTACATATACATGTTATAGAAAATACATTTACACATACATATTGTTATACAAGTTACATTTACATATACAATGATTGTATATTTTCTTTCTTTTTCATTCATATTGTCCCCGAAGGGACAATATGAATGAAAAAGAAAGAAAATATACAGACTCCATCGACCTATTTCATATCTTACAGACCGCAGCCTTCCCTCACGAGCCGCCACTGTCTGAATGCTTCTTCTATTTCATATGCAAGTTTTATATCCATGTTTCTGTGTTTCTATTTTCAGGAGTTAACAGGAAGAATAAACACATTGTTGTATACCCTGACATTCCTTCTGCTATGAGACCTGTACCCCATGGTCCTGGAATTCCAATACCCGACCCACCTCAAACCCTGGACTTCGATGATTCTGATGATGAATCAATGACCAATGCCAATGACCAGTCCCAGTCGTATATACCTCAAAATACCGCTTCAAATGAGCCGAGGCCTCTCAACCAGGCCAAACTTAATGATCTTACCAGGGATTTAGGACTTTCCAAATTAGCTGCCGAGATCTTGGGCTCACGACTTCGAGAGGACAACTTGCTGGCTCCGGGAACAACATTCTCCTGGTATAGGAAACGAGAGGAAGAATTCCGCAAGTTTTTTGCAGTGCACGAAAATACCTCTTCCTTAGTGTACTGCTGCAATGTTGAGGGGCTAATCGAATCCTTGGGCCTGCCATATAACGCATCAGAATGGAGGCTATTTATAGACTCGTCTAAACGAAGTTTGAAAGCAGTACTTCTCAACATTGGGAATAGGGTTGCATCAGTCCCTGTAGCACATTCCGTACAACTTACTGAGAGCTACGATAACATGAAAATTTTACTGGATGCTCTCGTATACGACCAACATAACTGGAGGATCTGTGGAGATTTGAAGGTAATACTAATATCATGAGTAAACTATTGCTATTGACTATGTTGTTTTTCCAAAGGTTATTTGAGAGCGTATAAGAACACTTAACTTCCCCACAGAAGTGATACAGTCCAATGCATAGATTTTTTTTATCTGATAGAACAAATTCTCTAAATTCTTTAAATATTTTCATTTTTTTCAGATTGTGGCATTTGTATTGGGAATGCAAGGGGAATACACGAAATACCCATGTTTCCTCTGCAAATGGGATAGCCGAGCGGATGAGAAGCACTATGCACAGCGTGAATGGGCATCCAGAGAGAATTTTGAACCTGGGTCGCATAATGTCGTTTCAGTGCCCCTTGTACCACCAACAAAAATTTTGCTCCCACCACTTCATATTAAGCTGGGCTTGATGAAAAATTTCATCAAATCAATGAATAAGTAGGGTTCAGCATTCCGATATCTCGAGAGTAAATTTCCTCATATATCTGATGCTAAACTAAATGCTGGGGTTTTTGATGGTCCTCAAATTCGAACTTTGATCAAGGATACTCAGTTCGAAAACGCAATGACTCCAACTGAGAAGAATGCCTGGCAGGCATTCAAATCAGTTGTCACTGATTTTCTTGGCAAGCGTAGAAGTCCAGAATACGAGTCCGTTGTCGAAAACTTGATGGAAGCTTTCAAAGCTCATGGGTCGCGCATGTCCATAAAAATGCACTTTTTGTGGTCCCACTTGGACTATTTTCCTGAAAATTGCGGGGATTATAGTGAGGAACAGGGTGAACGATTTCACCAAGATATCAAAATAATGGAAGAGAGGTACCAGGGAAACTGGGATATCAATATGCTGGCGGACTATTGCTGGTGTTTGAAACGAGACGTGCCCGAAGAAAAACACAGACGGAAAGCCAAAAAAACTTCATTCCTTCCTCAATAAACTTTTTTCCATATTCATTGTATGAATAAAAGTATTTATTCACACAATGTTTTCATTTTTCACGAGTGTTCTTATAATATTACTCGTATCTACAGTGTTTAAGCTAAAAAAATCAATAAATTTGGGGATAAAATTGGACTTATAATAAATGGCCAATAGAGAAAAAACCTGACCTGATTGAGGAAAACCAATGTCATTTTCGAATTCAGCATGGTCAAATTATATAATATGAGTTGAAAAAACCCTCACAGCAGACAAAAAAATTTCATATGCATACCAGTGTTATAGCCTTGTATATTTTATAAATGTGATGTTTAAACTAACTTTAGATGTTTAAAGTGAATTGTTCCAGCAAATTTATTTCGTAGGTCAACTGAAGACACATAGGCCTTGAATCTGATGTTTCGTATTTTTTTTTTTTTAATGGAGGAAGGAGGCTCCAAGGGCAAACGCCCGCAAAAACGCCCTCCCCTTCCCCCATGGAAGGAGAAGGAGAGAAGAAGAGAGCCGAAATCTACAAAGCGACGCCGATTTGGTAAATGAAGTAAATTCGTTGTATTTACCATTAAAATTGAAGTAACTGTAACAACTTTATTTTTCCTCTTTGATGGTGATTAAACTTCCATATAGGACTCGCATATACAATACTAGATAATGTACTACGTAATGCGTTACAATAATCTTAAAATCCTAAAAACAAAAGGAGGGGGGAGGGAAAGGGGGGGGGAGGGGGCAGAGTCCTTAGGAAGTTATAAATAACTAAACCTCAAGATAAAATTTAAACATGTCACAACTTGCTGAGAAGTCACGACAAAAAGTCATGTCAGATGACACGATAACTCCTTGTGACAAAAACGGGAAAAGGTCCAACAATTTCGTTGGTGGGAATCTTTTGAGACATTTTTTACAACATATTATCATTAATGTTCCTCACATATATGTTAACGGACTAAGTAAAAGATAAAAGAAACGTTTCACTGTTTTTCACGAAACCCCGTTCCACCCCAACTCCTATCCAGGGTATGAGCAGCTCGCAGCATCATTGCCATTATGTGAATATTCTCAGTTATGAAAAATAAAATCCACTCAATAAAATCCACTCTAGGTTAGCCGAGGAAATTAATGACTTTATAAGACTGAGGTCTTCATCAATTGCGAGTGAAGAGGGATCGTGGGAGATGGTCAGTTTTCATACAAGGGGGACCGGAAGTGAGGAAGAGGGATTAGAAAAAGAGTGAGAAAAAGGATTAATGTTTGTAAAATGATATCTTTAGTAATGATATTGAATACGATATATTTACAATAAAATCTTCTTGATTTTTTTACATAAGTTAAAGAGTCTACAAGTATCAATGACGAATTTACTTTCAGACAAATGTTTCTGTCGAAATCTCGTTTGAGTATCTGTACGTCCTACCAAAGGTTTAGAAACTACTGTAAGTGCCTCGTGAGGCCAGACCATGTCGTGGCCAAATAGATTTACCGCTTCCAGTAAAATCAGCGAGGGTGAGGAACATTTGGTCTGGTTATTTTAGCTGGATGGGTGTCTGTCCTCCGCGTTCAGATGATGTAGTGAGCCGCGGTTCCGATTTCGCGTATTTGTCGTATTATCCTGATTGTTAATACGAAAGCAAAATCTCGCAATTAACTATCACCCCGAAGCCCATTATGTACGCAATAGATACTTATTACTGCAGTTCAACCAAATATTTGTTCTTATCTAATCTCCAATCACGATGAAAATGGCTATTGTTAAAAATATTCATTCCCTTTTGTCCAAGAATTTACATCACTCAGATTCCTTTTACATTAAAAATTAAATTTAGTTTAGTTCATAAGAATTGTAATGTTTTCGTATGATATCAACGAAATAATTACACCCTAATTTGTGACAGAAAGTTATCTTTTTAATTTTTATAGTGTACGATCCATCTTCGCTAGATGCAGTTCTTCGTTAGGTTGAAGTAAAATGCTTGAATGACTGTCCAAAATACTTTAAACCTCTTTCGTACAAACGTTAAGAAGATTGGTCCGTTTTTAGTATTCAAATCCAATTATCAAATTTCTTTATTAATGTTAAACACCCGAATATCAAGTTTGTTTACTTCTGAAGAAGTATTGCCACCACCCTCATCACATTTAGAGGGAATTCTTTCCATATACAGTATTCGTTTATCAAAAACCGACATCCAACATTTAACGAGTAAGTTGTCATTATTCATTCTTCGTAATTTTAAAGGCAATACTCGATATGTATTTTAATAGACACGGTATTCCAGATCAGTTCATTCTATTTGGTTTTCATATTGAAAGTACTTCATTATCATCAATTCCCAAATAGCCGAAGACGATTCAATTATTGACAAAATGTTACAGAAACGAATTCCGCTTAGCCAGCTAATCCAATAATCTAGAATGACTTAATTTATTTTATACAATTCTGTACAAAACAAATTTGAATTTTACTATTGAAAATCATTTAAATAAACTTCGTAAAAAATTTTAGTTTGAAGTCTCATTGAACGTTATCTCTAAACCACGTAAAAACCATCGCTAATTTTTCAAATTCAGACATAAAATTCGACGCAGACATTATCCATTTGTCCGTTACTTATTAATTCCCGTCTAACCAGTGAAAAGAGCCGTATCATCGGTGATTATGTATAAAGCCACGAACCAAGTGACCTCAAGAACAAAATTTAAAGGTTTTTATTTGAAACAAATTGGATAATTGCTTAATTCGCCTTAATTGATTTTAACGGGAGAATACACCAATTTAATTAATGGCATTTTTTGGTTGCTTCAATTCAATTTTCTGAATTCTGCTCGAAGGATAAACAGAACTGGATTCAGCAGCGAATGATATCATTTAATTTCCTGTGAGATTCTGTACAGTTATATTTTGCATACAGTACTTGAAAATGTAAGAATTAGTGTGTGTGTGTGTGTGTGTGTGTGTAGGCAACTGGGTATAAGTGAGGTCGAGTGTACGATAATTCACAGATGTAGTGGGGCAATTTTTTTTGTCAGGTACATTTGTGGTATCTCGGAACAGTAAGAAATTTATATAACAAATCTAAAAACCTCTTTTTGTCAAGAAAATGATATGTTGGCCCTGATTTAGGCTAGGTTACGCTAAGTTAGCTTAGTTAAAGTTCGGTTAGGTTAGATTAATCTAGATTAGCAAGTACCTCACCCCAATATTTAAGGACTTAACAGAAAACACCCAACAAGCCCTCACTTGCGTCCAAAACATTTATTACATACACCTTTCTCGGTTCGATGATAATAAGGTCAGGTTAGATTAAACTAGGTTGGTTTAGATATATGGATTTAAAAAAGTCAGCACCTCGCTTATACGGAGAGAGAGAGAGAGAGAGAGAGAGAGAGAGAGAGAGAGAGAGAGAGAGAGAGAGAGAGAAACCGAAACAAGAAAGTTTTTTATTAATAAAAAATGAAAACATTTTAACATTATTAATTTAAAGTCTCTGTTTTTGAAAATCAATAAATAATTTGAGGAAAAGTCACATTTTTTTGAAGTGGTTTAATTAGCAAATTGAAAATAATTCTCCTTCCATCAATTTATTTCCATTTTCTTTTTCCTTTTTTCAAATGAGAAGGGAAAACTAAAATCATTTACAACTTTTAGAGAGAGAGAGAGAGAGAGAGAGAGAGAGAGAGAGAGAGAGAGAGAGAGAGAGAGAGTTACAAGGACAAGAGGAAGCCTCAAAGACCTTCCAGTCCACTCTGGGAGGTTCCTGTTATTAAACAAGTTTATTTTTCTTTCAACTATCCTAGCAGTAGTAGAACTGGATAGAAAAGTAGAAGGCTCTCTCCCCACCCTCCGCTCCCTCCCTGCCAGAGGCAGGTACGGAAAAAGGTTGAAGAAAATAACTTGACCCTGGAAAAGTAGCCAAGGAAATTTTACAGGAAAGTGGAGAATATACAGGGTGTCCCATAAGTCCGGCATCATAGGAGAAATTCATATTTTTCTATTTCTACAAACCATAATTCATATTTTTCTATTTCTACAAACCATAATTCATATTTTCTCTTTCTACAGGCCATAATGTCTGTGAGCAAGGAAGAACGAATCCAGATAATTCTACTCATAGGAAATCGGAGTCAAAGAGAGGCCGCTGCTGAATTTAACAGACTGCATCCAGACCGCGAGCCAATAACACAGAGTTGTGTTAGCAGACTTGTTGCAAAGTTTAAGGAAACAGAATCCATAGAAGATAAACCGCGCAGTGGACCTTCAAGGAGGTCCACTGACGATGATACAGCGACTGCTATCCTGGCTCATTTTAACAGAAGTCCCAATAAGTCTCTTCGGCGATTGTCCGCTGAGACAGGAGTGTCGAAAAGTAGCATCCATCGCATTCTTCAGGCTCACAAATGGCACCAATATAAACTTCAGATCCTACAGAAATTAAGCGAAGATGATGATCCCGACCGGCGGATGAAATTTTGTGAATTCGCTACGGCACAATATGCTCGGGATGCCAATTTCCCGTCCACCATTCTGTTCAGTGACGAGGCTGTTTTTTATGGAAATGGTGAGGTAAATCGACAGAACACCCGCTACTGGTCTCAAAACAACCCTCACTGGTATACCTCTTCAAAGGAACAAGGTGCATCTCGGGTGATGGTATGGTGTGGCATTTGGAAGGATCGCATCATAGGCCCCCCTCTTTTTCGATGAACATGTCACTGGAGGCACCTACCTACGTATGCTCAAGGAAGAAGCATTTCCCAGTGTCTTGTACGAAGAAGGAAATTTCCCAACATGGTTCCAGCAAGACGGCGCTCCTGCACATTACAGCACCCAAGTAAGGGAATACCTGTACCAACAATTCCCTGGTCATTGGATAGGACGTCGAGGGCCTGTGGAATGGCCAGCTAGAAGCCCGGATCTCACGCCACTAGATTTTTATCTCTGGGGCCACTTGAAAGCGCTGGTATACGCAGAGAAAATTAGGAGCGTTGAACATTTGCAGCAGCGCATTATTGGGGCATGTAACACCATTACTCCGACATCATTCACCGTGTGCTTGCTGACTGGGTATCACGTCTGAATTTGTGTATTGAAAACAATGGTGGAGATATTGAGCACGTTCTGTAAATAAAAGCTTTTGTTTTGCCTTTTTTCATTATTTTTCCTATGATGCCGGACTTATGGGACACCCTGTATAAATAGCTCTATATTTAGCATGCTCACAGAGACACCGTGCAAGCGAACTCCTGCAGAGTTATGTTGTGTTTTAGTCTTAAACTATGAGAGTATTCAGTACTTTGTCTAGCCTATTTTTAAACACATTTACACTTTGACTGGAAACAACCTCTGAGGGAAGTTGGTTCCAGATATGATATTAACTATTTTATAGGAAAAGATTCCCGCAGACAGAGGTAAATGTCTTTAGTTCCAGTTTAAACCCATTATTTCTTGGAGAGAGAGAGAGAGAGAGAGAGAGAGAGAGAGAGAGAGAGAGAGAGAGAGAGAGAAGAGAGAGAGAGAGAGAGAGAGAGAGAGAGAGAGAGAGAGAGAGAATTAGCGTTGTATTATAATAATGTTAATTAAGTTAATGATTGCTTGAGGCTCGAGGTCACCACATCTTTTCAGATTACATAAATTATAATTATTAATGTTAGTAATTAAGGAAATTAATAGTGTGCGTTTTCTTCCTTTATTAAACAAAACAATGAGAAAAGCTTAGAGTGGCTATAATAATATTTAGATGTAAGAAAAAAATGTCAGTTGCTTGAATGCAAGTTCACAGAACGAATGAAACTCGAGTTGAAATGTTATGAATGTGCGCTTGAATAAAAACTTGAATTTTATAACACTCGAGGATATTAGTCTTTATATAAAGTTAGGTGAATGGCACTAGGTCAATGCGGCCCGTTATGACGGTGTTATATGATGAGATCTAACTTGTTACTGAGGTTTTCTTTAAGAAAGGAGGCGCGAGGTGTAGTGTATGACTTTCACAGCAATATACTCGTATATATCCAAAACTGCAATTTTTGGATGGTTAAGAATGAGCCCCACAAATAATAATAATAATGATAATAATAATAATAATAATAATTATTATTATTATTATTATTATTATTATATTATTATTTCAGAAATAGTGAAATATGACAGAAATAGCGGTTAAACAAAGGTGTAATGTTTACCACCAGTAATTGCTGCGCCCCAACTTGGAAGCATTTTTCAAGGTTGTAAATCACGTTTAATACCAGAATGTTCACTGGTTGAAAAAGAACGTAAATATTAAACATTTCAAATTACGAGTCTCGCGATGTGACGTCATCTTTGGTGATTAATGACGAAAATAGAGGTAAAATTCAGGAAGATCTGAATAAAATCGTTGATTGGTCAGTCACATGGCAAATGAGATTTAACGTCGATAAGTGCAAAATTTTACGTATAGGTTCGCGTAACGGTAATTTTGCGTATAGTATGTCAGGGAAGGAGTTAGCAAGCGTAGAGCAGGAAAAAGATTTAGAAGTTATAGTCACTGGAGATTTGAAAATAGCGAAACAAAGTACAGCAGCGGTCAATAAAGCGAACAAAGTGCTAGGTTTTATAGCTAGGAATTTTGAGTACAAATCACGCGATATTATTGTGCCTCTTTATAAATCATTAGTTAGACCCCATTTGGAGTACGCAATCCAATTTTGGAATCCGCATATGCGAAAAGATGTAGACAAAATCGAACGAGTTCAAAGACGAGCAACTAAGATAATTCCGTCGCTTCGGTCGAAGTCGTACGAGGATAGGCTTAAGGAGTTAAAATTGTGGATCCAAGGGTCTTTGTTGGTCTGAAACATTATAACATCTTGGTCGCGGTTCTGTAGATGGAACGGGTTCCATTGTGAAGTAGAAGTCGCGAAAATATCTGAAGGCGTCTCTGGAGCTACATATACAGTATATAATATATATATATATATATATATATATATATATATATATATATAGTCATGCGGGTTGCTTCTACAAAGCTTCAATTTAATATTTAGGAGAAATCCAATGACAAGGAGGAATGTAAATGCCATGAAAAGTCTTCTTTAATGCGCAACGTTTCGAGCAATACGCTCATCATCAGGCTAGATAAGCTTTCGTGAAGTCTTCCAAACATGGCGATAAGCCCTAAGGCCATCTTGTCCATACCTTGAGTATAATAGTCATGCGGGGCTTCTACAAAGCTTCAATTTAATATTTAGGAGAAATCCAATGACAAGGAGGAATGTAAATGCCATGAAAAGTCTTCTTTAATGCGCAACGTTTCGAGCAATACGCTCATCATCAGGCTAGATAAGCTTTCGTGAAGTCTTCCAAACATGGCGATAAGCCCTAAGGCCATCTTGTCCATACCTTGAGTATATATAGTCATGCGGGTTGCTTCTACAAAGCTTCAATTTAATATTTAGGAGAAATCCAATGACAAGGAGGAATGTAAATGCCATGAAAAGTCTTCTTTAATGCGCAACGTTTCGAGCAATACGCTCATCATCAGGCTAGATAAGCTTTCGTGAAGTCTTCCAAACATGGCGATAAGCCCTAAGGCCATCTTGTCCATACCTTGAGTATATATAGTCATGCGGGTTGCTTCTACAAAGCTTCAATTTAATATTTAGGAGAAATCCAATGACAAGGAGGAATGTAAATGCCATGAAAAGTCTTCTTTAATGCGCAACGTTTCGAGCAATACGCTCATCATCAGGCTAGATAAGCTTTCGTGAAGTCTTCCAAACATGGCGATAAGCCCTAAGGCCATCTTGTCCATACCTTGAGTATATATAGTCATGCGGGTTGCTTCTACAAAGCTTCAATTTAATATTTAGGAGAAATCCAATGACAAGGAGGAATGTAAATGCCATGAAAAGTCTTCTTTAATGCGCAACGTTTCGAGCAATACGCTCATCATCAGGCTAGATAAGCTTTCGTGAAGTCTTCCAAACATGGCGATAAGCCCTAAGGCCATTTGTCCATACCTTGAGTATATATAGTCATGCGGGTTGCTTCTACAAAGCTTCAATTTAATATTTAGGAGAAATCCAATGACAAGGAGGAATGTAAATGCCATGAAAAGTCTTCTTTAATGCGCAACGTTTCGAGCAATACGCTCATCATCAGGCTAGATAAGCTTTCGTGAAGTCTTCCAAACATGGCGATAAGCCCTAAGGCCATCTTGTCCATACCTTGAGTATATATAGTCATGCGGGTTGCTTCTACAAAGCTTCAATTTAATATTTAGGAGAAATCCAATGACAAGGAGGAATGTAAATGCCATGAAAAGTCTTCTTTAATGCGCAACGTTTCGAGCAATACGCTCATCATCAGGCTAGATAAGCTTTCGTGAAGTCTTCCAAACATGGCGATAAGCCCTAAGGCCATCTTGTCCATACCTTGAGTATATATAGTCATGCGGGTTGCTTCTACAAAGCTTCAATTTAATATTTAGGAGAAATCCAATGACAAGGAGGAATGTAAATGCCATGAAAGTCTTCTTTAATGCGCAACGTTTCGAGCAATACGCTCATCATCAGGCTAGATAAGCTTTCGTGAAGTCTTCCAACATGGCGATAAGCCCTAAGGCCATCTTGTCCATACCTTGAGTATATATAGTCATGCGGGTTGCTTCTACAAAGCTTCAATTTAATATTTAGGAGAAATCCAATGACAAGGAGGAATGTAAATGCCATGAAAAGTCTTCTTTAATGCGCAACGTTTCGAGCAATACGCTCATCATCAGGCTAGATAAGCTTTCGTGAAGTCTTCCAAACATGGCGATAAGCCCTAAGGCCATCTTGTCCATACCTTGAGTATATATAGTTCATGCGGGTTGCTTCTACAAAGCTTCAATTTAATATTTAGGAGAAATCCAATGACAAGGAGGAATGTAAATGCCAAGGTATGGACAAGATGGCCTTCGGGCTTATCGCCATGTTTGGAAGACTTCACGAAAGCTTATCTAGCCTGATGATGAGCGTATTGCTCGAAACGTTGCGCATTAAAGAAGACTTTCATGGCATTTACATTCCTCCTTGTCATTGGATTTCTCCTAAATATTAAATTGAAGCTTTGTAGAAGCAACCCGCATGACTATATATACTCAAGGTATGGACAAGATGGCCTTAGGGCTTATCGCCATGTTTGGAAGACTTCACGAAAGCTTATCTAGCCTGATGATGAGCGTATTGCTCGAAACGTTGCGCATTAAAGAAGACTTTTCATGGCATTTACATTCCTCCTTGTCATTGGATTTCTCCTAAATATTATATATATATATATATATATGGGATGAATTTCGCAATTAAACACGTGAAATGAATAAATGATCCAATCCACAAGGAAAAAGAAAAATTATTCCAAGGCCTTTCGTGTATTCAGAAGTATACCTCGTCAGGGAATGAAGGGAGAAGGTGAGATAACAAAAATATATACAACGGGACAGAATGACCAATGACCATCATCCCTCGATTAAATCTTCTATTTTCTCTGCTATGTTTCTTAGAGCGTTGAGGGTTGTCAGTCCTGAAATTTTAGACTCCGAGTTATGCAGTATCATGAATATTGGTACTAAATTATGTTATCCTATTTCATTTTTAGATAACTGTCTTAAGAAAGCCAAGAATAGGTATTATAATAATGTAATTGTAAAGGAATTTGAGCATAAAAATATCCTTAGCCTACCTTACCATGTTAATTTTCAATATCTTCCGACTTTACTTAAAGCAATTGACATCAATGTAGTCTTTAAGTATAATAATACAGTACTGTTAAATCACGCCTAATAAAGAATAGCCCGGATAATGCGGTTGGTTGTGTGTTTTCGATCGGATGTACACAATGTACAGTAACTCAGTATATACAGGTAAAACGGGAAAAACGTTAGATATCAGGGTAAAACAGCATAAATATGCGTATAGAAGAGCATATAATTCTAGTGCATTGTTTAACCATATGTACAGATGTAACCAGTGCTTAATTTGTGACGGAACGCTCCGGAACGCCGTTCCGCTACTTTTATTTTAAAACCTAATTAAAAAAAAAGGTTTTTATTTTAATAAAAAGGTCAGCAACGTAATTTCGTAATTTAAAATCCAACGAAATACAGACAGTAGAAAGCGAAAACTAGTCGATCAAGCAGAAAGAAGTTTGGAGTGTGTGTGGAAATTAATGTGATTATTCTATCAACTTCCTATATATAGCAATACCATGTAAGTAAAGCAATTTTATTTTGTTTCAAATACATATAAATTTTGTTTCACTTCGATGAAAAACATTTCACTTAGATGGCAATCACAGTCTAACTTTTTCTTTAAAATAATACTGTATTCGAAGAACTTTCATTTGCATGTTGCGCAGTTTTCGCAGAAAAAGCGCTTAAAATGCGTTGGTTTCCGGACCCCGCTGGGGGAGCTTAAAGCGCTCCCCCAGACCCTCTAACTGTGAGGGCTTCACCTGCGTTCCACTTCTTTTTCATTTACAAATTAAGCACTGGATGTAACCTTAGTATCAAGTGGGATAGTTCTAAAGCGCTTGTTAAAAACAGATATAAAATTGAAAGGAATATTCTGGAATGTCATTTATCCATTTTAAAAACAATTTCAATAACAGTGCGGGAATGTATAAAATTGACAATATCCTGTTAAAATACCTTTTGCCTCCAATCAATTTGTTTAATCATGCGCTAATCTTTTTGTTTTTCTGTCCCGCTGTATATATTTTTGTCATCTCGCCTTCTCCCTTCATTCCTTGACGAGGTGTACTTCTGAATACACGAAAGACCTTGGAATCATTTTTCTTTTCTTGTGGGTTTGCATTATATATATATATATATATTATATATAATATATATATATTATATATATATACATATATATATATTATATATAGATAGACGGTCAAAATTATGGTGCCACAGAAAAATGTGCTACAGTTTAAAAGCTCTGCTGCCAAAACCAATAAAATTTTTATGTAGTGTAATTGATCTGTGGATGAGTTGTAGTGGTCGTTTAGTCTTCCTATATTTAGTACTTTATATTTAATCGTACATTTATGAAATTTATGGAATTTGATTCTCTTGATGCATTTACTTAGATATTCTTATGTATTAAAAAAACTTTCACCTTTTTGTTTTACATATTTTACCCAGATTAATTGCCTAACATTGTTTAAGGACTGAGATCTAAAAATGAAGGTTTTTTTTTCCATTGAAACTACTCAGCATTTATGAAGCAACAACTTTTCTTTTTCATAATTAATAATGGTCCCCAGGAAAGAAATTCCAATAAAGAGACGCATTGAAATAATGGCTCTGTATCTTCTTGAATTCTCCCAAAGAGATATTGCACGTAGGATTGGAGTTTCTCAGAATGGAGTGTCCAAAACCATTAAAAAACAAGAGGAGACAGGGTCAGTAAATAACAAGAAAGGTCGAGGAAGAAAAAGAAAGACGATGGTGAGCAAAGATAGAGTAATGGTGAGAAAGTAAAAAAAAAAAATAGATTCCTACCAGCACCTCAATTAGCCACTAAACACAATTTAACATAAAAAAGCAGCGTCTCACGTTCAACTGTCCAAAGACGACTAAGAAAGGCAGTTTCCACTCTTCTTAAGTAAAGTTTTGGTGCGCTCTTGCCCATTTCAATCGCTTTTGCTTATTACCATACTTTCAATGTGTTACAGTTCTTGAAAGAAGTCGTCCTAGCCAAGTGGATCGATAGAAGTGAACCAATTACTTGACCAACTCATTCACCTGACATGTCCCAATTGGTCTAACCTTAAGGGGTCACATTAAGAATGTTGCTTACCATTAACGTCACATCGTTTCGATGAACTTAGGGCCAGGATCACAAATGCAATATGTGAAATCACTCAGCAGTAACAGTTGCAATATATTCGTATATATTCAAAACTGTAATTTTTGGGCGATTAAGAATGAGCCCCACAAATAATAATTAAAATAATAATAATAATAATAATAATAATAATAATAATAATTATTTCAGAAATAGTGAAATATGACAGAAATAGCGGTTAAACAAAGGTGTAATGTTTACCACCAGTAATTGCTGCGCCCCAACTTGGAAGCATTTTTCAAGGTTGTAAATCACGTTTAATACCAGAATGTTCACTGGTTGAAAAAGAATGTAAATATGAAGCATTTCAAATCACTCAGCAGCAATTGGAGGATGTTCTCAAACAATGTTCTCTCCTATGCCGATGATTCCATTCTTCGCTTCACTCGCTTCACAAAGCGTCCCTCTCAACAGACACGCGATGCTTCGCGTGGGACGGCTATGGTACACCTGACCTCTGATCTTTCCATTTTCTCTGATTAGGGCAGAGAAAATCTTGTTGCTTTCAATGCCTCAAAAACTCAGTTCCTTTATCTATCTGCTCATCACAATCTTCCATCTACTCAACCGTTCAACTCCGGAACAATCTTCAATCCATCTTTCCCCCTGTTTATAACCTTCAATTTTTGAAATGCAGAGTGTCCAGGCATCTCGAAAACCCTGGACTTTGATTTTGGCTCTTTTATTCATCCGCGAGCATTCGCCTTTGGCCCCTCCTTCCCGCATAAAAACAAAATTGCAAAACTGGATTAAACGAGATATCGCAAAAGATGGTAGTTATGTTGAGGTCTCGAAATTTGTAACTGTAGTGTTAAAAACTTTAATAATTTTGCTTTCATATGCCGTTTACAGTTTGTTTAGAACTATTATGTGTACATTAAAAGTGATTATAGTTTAAAGATGCACAAGGACTTTGTAATCACCACACACACACACACACATATATATATATATATATATTATATATATATATTATATATATATAGAGAGAGAGAGAGAGAGAGAGAGATGAGAGAGAGAGAGAGAGAGAGATGAGAGAGAGAGAGAGAGAGAGAGAGAGAGAGAGAGAGAGAGAGAGAGAGAGAGATCTGATAATTTTATTTTGCATATAACTTTTATTATCAGTAAATTAACACACATTTTTCTTAAACCTTTATATTAATATACTGTAGAAAATCACTATTTTATTTTCGGTGCAAAAACAAGATATTTTTCTAGATGCGATATTTTTAAAAAAAATTTTGTGTGACTCTCCAGTGGATAAACAAGGTTCCCAGAATGGCAGCCTATACAATAGAACAGAGAGACACACACACACATGTTCTCGAAGTGGATGGCGCACATGTCAAAATGTTTTTGTAGGGAAAGCTGCTTGATATATGTATATACATTATAAAGGTTTAAAAAAATATATATATATATAAAAGGTATATTGCTATAATAAAAGGTATATGAAAAATAAAATGATCGGTCCTTTCTTGATGATTATGCGTATATGTAAGAACACATATAGCTATGACGTGTACTATATCCATCAGTTGTAAATAAAGTTTGACTGACTATGCGTTAATAATTTTATATTTTGTGTTTTTTAATAGTTTATGTTTTCAATATTTTTTAAGAGTTTGTTTTAATAGTTTTTAATAGTTTATGTTTTTTAATAGGTTTTAATAGTTTGTTTGGATCACCTAAAGACCAGGACCCCCAGCCTTCTTTAGTTAGCTTTATAAGGTTTACTAACGAAAATATCACGACCTAACCTAACCAATCGTCAAGGGCGGACAGTTGACCTAACGATTGGTTAGGTTAGGTCGTGATATTTTCGTTAGTTAGCCTTATAAGGCTAACTAAAGAAGGCTGGGGGCTCTGATCTTCAGGTGATCCGTTTGTTTTAATGGTTTTTAATGGTTTCTTTGTATTTTTTAATAGTTTTATGTTTTTAATAGTTTTAATAGTTTTTAATGTTTTTCTACTAGTTTTTAATAGTTTCCTTATGTTTTTTAATAGTTTTTAATAGTTTAATAGTTTATTTGATTTGTTTTTTAATGGTTCTTTAATAGTTTAAGAGAGTTTTATATTTTTATATGATAGTCGTCTAAAAATAAATGAAAATTATATAAAAAAAAAATTGTATAAAAGGAAGGTTTGCCTTACAGACACTCCCGATTTGTGGTACACTTTGTGTAGAGCAAGCTTGAGAATGTTGGGATGTTTGTGATTCAGAAAATAAAAAAAAACGTATTTATGATCTCGGTTATGAGACACAAATCTAAGATGAATCCTGCTCCCGATGAATCATGCGCCTAAACCTTATTATACCCAAATGTTTATCAGTTACAAAAGTTGAGTGGGATACCCTCAGGTAAATACGGTCCAGTGTATCCCGACTTTTGTGACCGACTGTACAAACCAACGAAACGCACGTTCAAAGGCTAAGGAATAATTGTATTAGTTTGAAAATAATAAAATTTGGATGCTGTTTTTTTTTCAGTGCAATGACGACTTAAGTGTATATGGAAGTCATTTTGAAGTACTGACCACTGGCACCTGGCACTGATGCCACAAGTTGAAAATAGCTCAGCGAAAAAGTGGCTTGTTTCCGAACATTTTGTGTGTGTGTATATATATATATGCGCCTCGGTGGTGTAGTGGTTAGCGTCGCTGATTACGAATCCATCGGCCCCGGGATCGAGACCCGGTGACAGTAGCCGGCGCGCAGCAAAACCCAGCTGTTCATCCTTCCACACAATAAAGAAATTGGTTGGTAGATAAATGGGTACCCTGAGTGGCCTAGTGGTTAAGACGCTGGGCTGCTGGTGGGGCGTGGTTCGGATTCAACGTTAAACTGTAGGTCTAAGGTGGAGTGAAAAGCTTGACCTTCGTCAGAATGAACAATTCGGGCGGAAGTTAACCAAAGGTGTGTGTGTATATATATAAATTATTATATATAATATATATATATATATATATATATATCTATATGTGTGTGTGTGATTTCGAAATCGCGTAAAGCAACAAGTTGAAATACAAAAAGAAAAATAAATGTTGATAATATTGCAAACAGCAACATAAAGAAATAAAATACATTCAGTATTTGAGGTAATTGCACATTTTTATATATTTATGGGATCTCTTTGCGAGAGACCCGTTGCCCACGTCGGGCTAGCATCATGAAAAAGAAAAACTATGGTATTTGTCATTTACCATTACTTATTCGGACTATAGTGGATTTAATTTTCCCAGAAGAGTTCCTGTTCCATGCACGGTCTGTGTTTAACACACAATATATATATATATATATATATATATATATATATATATATATATATATATATATCTATATATATATATATATATATATATATATATATATACATACGTGCAATGTCCGTAGAGTTTCATCTTTCATGTTTCAATTTGTTGTTATGGTAACTCATTTATAGGAAATATATATTGAGTACATATATATATATATATGGACAACTTACAATTTTTTAACCATATTCACGCATTTATAACTTAACCCTACAGAAAATCTCTCTCTCTTTCTCTCTCTCTCTCTATGTATGGTATATATATATATATATATATATATATATATATATATATATAATATATATATATATATATATATATATATATATATATATATATAAATTTTTATATATATATAGTATATATAATCTTAAAGTACACTTGTTTAATCCTCTTTGGAAAATGATATCTTAATGGTGGAGTATTTGCATCGTTAAATACGAAAAATACTTCGTGTACATTTCATCATTTGGAGTTCGAATAATAATCCGCCGATGCGGTTTATTTTTGGTTAACTCAACCGGTTGTAGTAACCGGTTTTACCGTGAATCAAGCATCACTTGAAAAGCTCTCCACCAAATGAGATTCACTTATATAATTTCATTTAAATCACTGTCTGCTTTAACTAAGCTTATATATACAAAAATATATACGAAAATCAGCACGGATTCCGATCAGGAAGATCATGCCTACCACAACTTATAGAGCATTATAACAATATCCTAGATGCATTTGAAGGCAATTAAAAATATGATATATACACGGATTTTACTAAAGCTTTCGACAAATGCGATCATGGTATAAATAGTACATAAAATGAAACATGGGAATAACAGGCAAAGTGGGAAAATGGATCTACAACTTCCTCAGAGAACATTTACAGGTCGTCAAAATTCAAGGTGTATCATTATCAGAATCAGAAGTATGCAGCTCAGTACCACAAGGTACAGTACTGGCCCCACTCCTGTTCATTATCATGTTAACAGATATAGACAGTGGAGTAAACAGCAACAGTATAGTAACATCTTTGCGGACGATACAAAGATCAGCAGAAAAATCAGCGATGCAAATGAAGTGGAGGCCTCGCAGAGGGACACGAACGAAATATACAAATGGTCAGAAGACAATAATGACATTTAATACCGAGAAATTTCAGCTCTTGAAATATGGTATAAATGAGGAACCTAGACTACATATCATGCTCCAGATAGACAGGAAATTCAGAGAAGCACGAAAGCGGTCGACTTGGGGTTAATAATGACCGATGATGCCAAATTCGAGACACAAAATCAGATAGCGATAAACAAAGCAAAAAGAGTCGTGGGACAGGTGCTAAGAACATTCAAAAAGGAGGGACAAGACAGTAATGATTTCAGTAATGAAAACATTGATTATACCAAAACTTGAATACTGCTCATTCTTGACGTCCCCATATAAAAAGGAAGAAATTAATAAACTAGAAGAAACGCAGATACATTTCACAGCCAAGATTGATGGCTGCAAAGAAATCAACTACTGGGGAAAACTACGTAAACTAAGTCTGCACTCCCTGGAAAGAAGAAGAGAGAGGTACACCATAATCTACATATGGAAAATGATCGAAAAACTGGTACCAAACCTCAAACTAAACCCAATTACTATCCAAACAACGCTGGAAAATAGGAAAGGCAGAATGTGTAATGTTCCCAAATTAAAGGCCCGACGAGGGATCTCCTCAACACTGAAGGAAAATAGCTTGGTTGTCAGGGGGCCAAGACTTTTTAACCAGCTTCCAAAGGACCTCAGAAACGTTACAGGGGTCAAAGTTGAAATTTTCAAGAGAAGACAAGATGCCTGGCTCAGGATGGTACCAGATAAGTCGGGTGTACCTGGCTATGTGTGGTGGAGAGCGCAAGAAAGCAACTCGCTCCTCCACCAAGCCAGGCCTGGAGGCGGGGCCACCAGCTTGACCTTCGTGTGAAGAGAGACCAACACACGGAACGTAAACGAGGTTAACGAGGTATATATATATATATCGGGTAGGTCATTAAAATGTTACAACTTTATATAGCTATGAAAGTTGACAGAAAAGTGGTAACATTTTATAGACCCACCCTGTATATTGAAAATTATACTAATTTTGTTTAATTTTTATAAGTTAAATGGGTTTTTAAAACCTACGGACTCGATTTAATTGATATCGCATTGGTGTTCAATATAACTGTTTAAATGTTTTAAAGCCTTAAAAAAAAAAGGCCAACGGATATTTATTAGAAGTGCCAACGTTTCGCTGAACCAATGGACTGTCTTTCTCAAACACTCTGTTTCCGCCTTTTGCTGTACGGTTTCTGTCGAAACGTCGTGTTTACCACAATACATTACGTTTTCTTTCTTTTCATGCGAGAACGTGTTAGCAGAGGACGTAAACAAACGAAGTAAAATATTTTAGTTTTTAATTATCTAAATGTTGGTGATGGAATCCATTTTTTGGTCATTATACCTTAAAATTTTGTCCTTATTGTTAATATTTAGTAGAAGTAACCATTGGCGGCGGAACGAGGGGGGGGGGCTGGGGGCCAGCGGCTCCCTCTTAAATTGACAGAGGGACCAAGCCCCCCTTGCCAGCGAAGATATTTTGACATTTTAAACTTTGGAAAACAAGTTTTTTTCAAAGTAAAAAGTAAATAAACATTTACTTTGTGTGTTTGGGGTATGTAACATATTTCGTAAATTGTAAGTTCGTAACTGTAACATTTCAGCATGTTCACACATTCTTGTGAATGTAGTCTAGTTGTATGCCAATTAATCCTACTTGGTCCCCCACTACCTTGCGCGCTGACGCAAGAGACTATATTAACCCATATTTCATAACCTGGGTAAAATATATCCTTAGGTAATATACCATGGCCAGGAAATAGGGGTTTACCTTTTTCCGTCGTTCAGCGAAGTTAAGCGACATTGGGTCTGGAGAGTGGTTGGATGGGAGACCTCCTCCGCGTCCAGATTATGTAGCAACCCGTGGTTCGGATCCCACGTAAAGTTGTAGGGGTGCTACTGTAGTATGCGGTCTACCTACGATTCGGCGGTCTACCTTTTAATTATAGCTTCTTATCTTGTTTACTAATTGTTTGTTTACATCCCATTGTCAATCGCCCTTGACGATTGGTAGGTTTAGTCATGATATTTTCGTTAGTTTTAACGAAAATATCATGACTAAACCTAACCAATCGTCGGTAGACCGCATACTACAGTAGCACCGTTGTAGGTTCCCTCCGTCATATGACCTTAGATGCCGCGAAGAAGGTTGAACAATTCCATCAAACAACATTATCCTAATTTCATGATCTTGGTATAATATACCCTTAGTATAAATTCCCATGGTTATGAAGTAAAAGTTAATTAAAATCTTGGTAAAAATAACCAAAGTTTGTTTCATGCGAATAAGCTTGAATTTTTTCTTAGATTTTTATTTTTTAAGAGGAGGGGCAACAAGTTTGTCCTCCCTGAAATGAGGAAGCATCATACGGAACATCTGAAAGGTTGAAAGGATATCGGACAGTGTTTTGCTGTTGTGGAAGTTATAACAATCAAGAATTCTATTGAAGGATAACTCATACGATTGTTTTCTTGATTTATCCGTCTGATTCATATAAGCTGAAAATTATATAAGCCTGTAATGGGATGTATAGGTAATACGTTTGCGTAGAAGTTAGCCATAAACTTTTTATTCAGCACTTTATAGAGTTTATATAATTAAAAGAATTTGAAAAAGTAAATCTGTATGGTTTTTGTGGACATGGTCTATCAGAGGTGGGGGGGAGGCTAGGAGGGCCATTTTTTTGGGCCTCAAGCTTAAGAGGGGCCTCAAATTTAGAAACTTTCAGGTTTGAATATAATGTTTTGCAGTGAAAGCAGTAATTGGGTTTAGATATGGGTCTCAAAAACTGGAAGTGGTCCGGGCCTCTCTGGACCTCTGAGAGGGCCTGTATGTGGACGTTATACATAGTCAGATGTTCGATCAGTGAAGAAAATACTAAGTTTGTTTAGGCCTTTTGAAAAATTATTTTCATTCGAGCATCAAAATTCTTAAACGATGCCACTGAAAAATTCTAATGGGATGAGTGGCACTAAAAACCTCCTTTAGGGCTGACTCCGTGATTTTTCTTATTTCTGTACCTTACATATAATATACATTATCTGGAAACCACTTTTTCATTCTCAATGGGGCAGGTACCACACTTCAACTCGAGACAGGAGGCACTCAAATCATTTATATACGCGAGGATCACTACTGGGAATAATGTACTATCCCACCCTCCATCTGTACGTTAGGTTTGACCAACGTCACTATTTACACCTCTCCCCCAAAACCGCTTCTATTCCTCTCTCTCGTTAATTCTCGTACCACATTTATATCAATTCCACGTTCATTCAAACACTAATTACATCCTTTCATTTTTTACACAGTCTCCCCAACTCTATTTCTTACATCTACACATTTTCATTATTATTAAATTGTTCTCTCCACATGACGATACCAACGTAGCATACTGTCCTCTATTCTCATCTCCACTGACGTTTTCAGTTTTCACTCTACACTTTTCCCCAATATCCTCAATTCTCATACGGTCAATCCGTTTTACGCCAGTCACACTTAATTTACTCTTTTCGTTTTCGATAGTCACACTTAAATTATTCTTTTCGTTTTCGACAGTCATATTTAAATTACCAAAGCTGGGCACAAACCGTTAATCCGTTAATCGTTAATTAACGAAGTTAACTTTTTCGTTAACGATTTAACTTTTAAGTTAACTTTGAAAATCATTATCGGACTAATTAACTTCCGTTACATTTAACTTTCGTTAACTCAAGTCCGTTAACCCAAAAAATTCATAAATAAACGTTTAAAAGTTTCTATTATTTTCAGTGCTGAGCAGGTGCGCAATTAATCCGCCACTGTTAATAGTGATAAACGAATTTCCATTTCCGCAGTGCAAAATCAGGCGATATATTTGTTTCCGTCGCCACAATTTGTGTCTTACCAAATATGGTAGTTATTTATGGCATTGGTTTGAGCAAAACATGGTCGACTGTAAAATCAGGCGGAAAGATTTGCCATTTGAGTTGAATGTTTCAACTTCTTTCAAGAAGCCACAGGTCGCTCAAGGGCAAGGCACAGAACTTGGTCAAGACCTGGCTGGAGACCAACTCCAAGGACTTGCTGACAGATGCTGCCTTCTTGGGTGAGCAAGTGTTGGTGGACTTGTTCATCAAGTTCAACACAGCCATCCCCTCCAGTGCTGCAGTGGAGCGTTTGTTCTCTATGGGCAAGGACATCCTGAGGGCCAAGAGATCATCCCTGTCTGATGAAAACTTTGATATGCTAATTTTCATGAAGGGCAACATGCATCTCATGGACAAAATGGAGAACGAGAAGAAGAGGGAAAATTAAATTATATATATATTGTGTTTTTCATTTTTTTTACAATAAAAGTTAACGTTAACGGTTTATCGGTAACTTCCGTTACATGTTTAACGAATTAACGGATTAACGGTTAACGAAGTTAACTTTTTGGTTAACGGTGCCCACCACTGTAAATTACTTAAACAATTTTCGATAGTCACACTTAAATTATTCATCTCATTTTCGATAGTCAAACTTAAATTCTTCTTTTCGTTTTCGACAATGAACTATCGTACCAACCAAACGTCTCGTCGCACATCCAAATATCAGTGTTGTGCACCAATACGTGCACCTTCATGAAAATTTTATTCTCGCAGCTACATTCAATTCAAGCACTTCCTTCCAATACCAGGTTAGGTTTCATTGTGCTTATGGCTTGCTTACCTTGCTTCACTCTACTTTCGGTTTCCAATTACTTGTACCTCTTTCGTCATTCAATTCATTCAAACACCCCAAATATTTAAATCCTTTCACAACCTCTAAATTTTCTCCATTCACCGAAGTATTACGGGCTGACTCTCCTTTTCTCTCAAACACAAGACCCTTAACCTATATATATACAGGGTGTCCCATAAGTCCGGCATCATAGGAAAAATAATGAAAAAAGGCAAAACAAAAGCTTTTATTTACAGAACGTGCTCAATATCTCCACCATTGTTTTCAATACACAAATTCAGACGTAATACCCAGTGAGCAAGCACACGGTGAATAATGTCAGGAGTAATGGTGTTACATGCCCCAATAATGCGCTGCCGCAAATGTTCAACACTCCTAATTTTCTCTGCGTATACCAGCGCTTTCAAGTAGCCCCAGAGATAAAAATCTAGTGGCGTGAGATCCGGGCTTCTAGCTGACCATTCCACAGGCCCTCGACGTCCTATCCAATGACCAGGGAATTGTTGGTACACGTATTCCCTTACTTGGGTGCTGTAATGTGCAGGAGCGCCGTCTTGCTGGAACCATGTTGGGAAATTTCCTTCTTCGTTCAAGACACTGGGAAATGCTTCTTCCTTGAGCATACGTAGGTAGGTGCCTCCAGTGACATGTTCATCGAAAAAGAGGGGGCCTATGATGCGATCCTTCCAAATGCCACGCCATACCATCACCCGAGATGCACCTTGTTCCTTTGAAGACGTATACCAGTGAGGGTTGTTTTGAGACCAGTAGCGGGTGTTCTGTCGATTTACTTCACCATTTCCATAAAAAACAGCCTCGTCACTGAACAGAATGGTGGACGGAAAATTGGCATCCCGAGAATATTCCGTAGCCCATTCACAAAATTCCATCCGCCGGTCGGGATCATCTTCGCTTAATTTCTGTAGGATCTGAAGTTTATATGGATGCCATTTGTGAGCCTGATGAATGCGATGGATGCTACTTTTCGACACTCCTGTCTCGGGGGACGATCGCCGAAGAGACTTATTGGGACTTCTGTTAAATGAGCCAGGATAGCAGTCGCTGTATCATCGTCAGTGGACCTCCTTGAAGGTTTGTAGAAATAGAAAAATATGAATTTCTCCTATGATGCCGGACTTATGGGATACCCTGTATATATATATATATATATATATATATATATATATATATATATATACAGGGTGGGCGGAAAGTAGCTCCCTATTTTGGATTGGTAAAAAAATACGTATATTATCCATTTATTTCAGAAGAAATAATATGAAAAGGTAGGCATACATGGTAGGTTTTCTCTAAAATTCAATGTGGGCTCCAACTCTTTCCACCAGCTTCTGGAGCCGCCTAGGAATGGCGTCCACTTACTTTAGCAGGAACTCCGGCGGGATGGAGGACATGACTTCCCGAATTCGGTCCTCCAGTTCTTCCAATGTCCTCGGTTTGGTGCGGTAGACTTCTTCCTTTACCCACCCCCAAAGAAAGAAGTCGCACGGTGTCAAGTCGGGGCTCCTGGCTGGCCATTGATGTGGACCACGACGACCCATCCAACGCCCAGGGAAGTGGGCATCCAGCCACTCACGGACAACAAGAGCGAAGTGCGGAGGGGCGCCATCTTGCATAAATATCAGATCGTCGATGTTCTCCCATGTGCTGACAACCGGCCAGACCTCGTTTCGCAACATAGCAAGGTACCGCTCAGCACTTCGCTCTTGTTGTCCGTGAGTGGCTGGATGCCCACTTCCCTGGGCGTTGGATGGGTCGTCGTGGTCCACATCAATGGCCAGCCAGAGCCCCGACTTGACACCGTGCGACTTCTTTCTTTGGGGGTGGGTAAAGGAAGAAGTCTACCGCACCAAACCGAGGACATTGGAAGAACTGGAGGACCGAATTCGGGAAGTCATGTCCTCCATCCCGCCGGAGTTCCTGCTAAAGTCAGTGGACGCCATTCGTGGGCGGCTCCAGAAGCTGGTGGAAAGAGTTGGAGCCCCATTGAATGTTAGAGAAAACCTACCATGTATGCCTACCTTTTCATATTATTTCTTCTGAAATAAATGGAAAATATACGTATTTTTTTACCAATCCAAAATAGGGAGCTACTTTCCGCCCACCCTGTATATATATATATATATATATATATATACAGGGTGTCCCAAAAAAAACTATATACTCTTTATAGCATCATATATTTATAATTAAAAAAAAACCAAACAATATATTGTTATAGCAATTGCCAATGAAAGGTAAATTAGTAATCTAAGTGATCAAATGTTATAGCTAGTTGTTGCATATAAAATTTAATTAACTACGCCAAGTTCTCAAAATGTTCTCCGGCGGCATGAATGCACTTTTGAATGCGTCGACTAACTGATTCGCAGACATGGACTAATGTGGATGCTGTGATGGTCCCGCACTTTTCCCTAATTGCATCCTTAAGGTGTTCGAGTGTTGCGGGTCTTGTACCATAAACTGCATCCTTCAGGTAGCCCCACAAGTAAAAATCAAGTGGAGTCAAGTCCGGTAAACGTGGAGGATACTCAACGCTTCCTCTTCGTCCTATCCAACGGTTAGGCAACGTTTCATCGAGGTACCTTCTGACATCACAATGATAATGAGGGGGGCTCCATCTTGTTGAAAGTAAAAGTCGTCGTTTCCAAACAACTTCCGAACTGCAGGTATAATTTCTGTCCGCAGCATGTCGAGATATGCGGCACCGGTAACTGTCCCATTAAAGAAAAATGGTCCAACCAAACCCCTGGATGATAAACCACACCATGCTGTTAATCCTGGTGAATTAACATGTTTATCCACATAAACGTGTGGATTATCAAGTGACCAGTATCTGCAGTTGTGTCGATTTACTGTGCCATTCAGCTTGAAGGTAGCTTCATCAGACCACACGATTTTGTTGTATTGAAAGTGCATTCATGCCGCCAAAGAACATTTTGAGCACTTGGCGTAGTTAATTAAATTTTATATGTAAACAACTCGCTATAACATTTTGATCACTTAGATTACTAATTTACGTTTCATTGGCAATTGCTATAACAATATATTGTTTTGGTTTTTTTTAATTATAAAATATATGATGCTATAAAGAGTTTTTTGGGGACACCCTGTATATATATATATATCCCAATGAAATGTTAAAAGTCTAAACTTAAAAATCAAAAATCTAAAACCTATTTTACATTTTTAGTTTAATTTTAACCTCAAGTTAATATTATAGCTTTCACCTAAATTGTACATCAGCGCTATATATATATATATATATATATATATATATATATATATATATATATATATATATATATTCCTTCAAGAATTTAGATTCTAAAATAAATACGTAACTGATTCAATTAAACTTATTTTCTGGCCTATATAATTCAACTTCTTAATTAATTACTCAGCAAGCAAGAATTCGAGGCCAACAATATTTTCCATAAAAATTATATATATATATATATATATATATATATATATATTATATATATATATATATATATATATAGTAAACGAGATTACCTCACTTTTATTACTGGCGTTTCATAAAATATTTATAACGGTGATAAAGTAAATGAGGTTTAAAAATATTTTTGAATTAGTATAAATAATAAGTATAAATAGGTAATATAGGAAGAAATTCAAGCATAAATAATATATATATATATATATATTATATATATATATATATATATATATATATATATATATATATAAATATGAAAATTATTTCACGAAAGTAACACGTGAAATATATTTATGATGAATAAAACCACGAAGGAAAGGAAACACAGAATGGTGCTCAAGCGCTTTCGTCTAATGACATCCTGAGGATGTCATTAGACGAAAGCGCTTGAGCACCATTCTGTGTTTCCTTTCCTTCGTGGTTTTATTGATCATAAATATATTTCACGTGTTACTTTCGTGAAATAATTTCATTTTATAATATATATAATATATATATATATATATAATATATATATATATATATATATATAGACGAAAGCGCTTGAGCACCATTCTGTTTCCTTTCCTTCGTGGTTTTATTCATCATATATAATATATATATATATGCTAACTCCAAAACCCGTCAAAAAATGCTGGGTTGGAGTTTTGTACCCCCTTCCCCTGTGGCTCCCCGCCCTTCATATATATATATATATATATATGTGTGTGTGTGTGTGTGTGTGTGATGAATAAAACCACGAAGGGAAAAGAAACACAAAGTGGTGCACAAAGTGGTGCTTTTCCCTTCGTGGTTTTATTCATCATAAATATTTTTCACGTGTCACTTTCGTGAAATAATTTTCATATATATATATATATATATATATATGTGTGTGTGTGTGTGTGTGCAAGGGATTATGCACCCATACCGACTCTCTGACAATTGGTTATCTTCCTTTCGGTATTTCGGTGAAACCTTTGCAACTGCAAAACTTTTGATAGATTCTGGCACAAAACTTTAATTTCCAAATTGCCTTCCTTCGGTTTCTATCTATTCTTCTATCTGTGCCTTCATCTTTGATTTCCTTTCTGGCCGATCTATAACTGCGGTTGTAGATAGCCACTGTTCTTCTCCTAAAGCTATTAACAGTAGTGTTCCTCAGGGATCTGTCCTGCCCCCCCCCAACCCTTTTCCTTTCATTTATCAATGAGCTGTTAAGACACGCTTCTTCTCCTATCCACTTCTATGCCGATGATTCCACTCTTCACTTCTCCACCCGCTTCACAAAGCGCCCCTCTCAACAGTCACTCCATGATTCGTGTGAGACGACTATGGTGCATCTGACCTCTGATCTTTCCGCTATCTCTGATTAAGGCAGAGGAAACCTCGTGGCTATCAGTGCCTCAAAAACATCATCTGAACGAGGAGGAGGGTCCCCTACCCAACTACTGACCAAACCCAACGTCGCTTAACCTCGCTGATGTAACGGTTCTTCACATTAAAACACCCAGAATTAAAGCAATGAAGTCCAACTCACGATTACTATAATTCGAACACGCGACGTTGCGTAAATCCCAATCCAAATAAGGAAATATCTGCTTCTGAGGATTACGATTAAACAAAAAACAAAAACAAAACAAGTCTAAAATGATGGAAAGTTGATTTTGATCGTTTTTCGCTTCAGTCTGACCTGAAATTGTTCTCACATGGCCATGAACACTCCGTCGGTACTACCATTGCAACACGTTCTGTTTATCGCGTCTATGTTAGTTTTTTTCCCCTTGTATACATGTTCCGAATGTGCACGTAAAAACGGCTTTCGAATGTCATCTGTCTGTCTTGATCCAAATTTTCCAAAGCGTGAGAATAATAATAATAATAATAATAATAATAATAATGTGGTAAAGCGATGAATTATATAGATTGAAAACAGTGTGTATCAGTGTACAGCTTTCTTTAACCTTTAAAATAATTAATATGTTATAATAAGAAGCGATAATTACTTAACTTGTTTACTGTAATGCCTTGAAACACTATAATTACAGTAATTACAATAATATGGGAATATTTAGACGAGGTCAAACAATGTTTTTTAAGTTATTATTATTATATATATATATACAGGGTGGCACAGAAGTCAGGGCACATAGGAACGACGCTTTTCAATGCAAATATATATATATATTTGCAATGAAAAAGCATTGTTTCTATGTGTCCTGACGTTTGCTTTACCCTATATATATACATATATATATATATATATATATATATATATATATATATATATATATATATATATATGGGATTGAACTCAGAATGATTATATATATATATATATATATATATATATATATATATATATATATATATATATATATATACACACACAGGGAGGGTGGCGCATTTCACGCATAATAGGAATTTTCAGTGTTGATTAAATTTTTTTTTCTTTTTGGTAGGAGATGGCTGCGAAATTAACACTAGACAAGAGGGTGAGCTTGGTTTTAATGTATGGAATACCAGGTACAACCAAATTGATCAATCGGTACAGAATTTAAATTCTGTACCGATTCATTGATTTCTTGTACCTGGTATTCCATACATTAAAACCAAGCTCACCCTCTCGTCTATTGTTAATTTCGCAGCCATCCCCTACCTAAAGAAAAAAATAATATATTATAATCAACACTGAAAATTCCTATGATACGCCACTTTCGCACCACCCTCTCTCTCTCTCTCTCTCTCTCTCTCTCTCTCTCTATATATATATATATATATATATATATATATATATAGTGCCTCGTTGACACTGTAATAATTGTTGAGTACCTGGAGTGAGAAAAAACACCTAGAACATTCTTAAAAAGTGAAATTTGTGCAATCTTTTTTTTTTTCCAAAGTGACATTTTAACAACAGTACATTAACATTCAATTTTCTTCATAAAGAAAGAAGCGCATTTGAAAATTTTTGCCACATCACATGGGTTGGCATCATTCAACGGTCGAACTTCAGCCAGCGACTCCCTCCGTCCTTCTGACGGAGGTAACCCCACCCCCTCACATCCTACTCCGACAAGCAGTGACCCACCCGCACTTCCAAGTTTCCCGCGTTATAAGGAAAGTGTCCTCCGCATTTCTCTCTATGTAGGTATTTTCTTGGTTTTCCACGCAGGAACGACAGCCGACGTCGCTATGTATGTCACCACCATTTTCTCATCATAGGCAGATTCAGAGGGGGGCTTAATTGAAGCAACGTGGACAAAAGCACTCAAACATTTTACCTAATTTCATTTAACCAGGATGTATGGGACTTCCAAATTAAGCCCCGTTCCTTCGGTTAAGCGTCCTGGACCCCCTCTGGATCCGCCTATGTTTCTCATCTCCCCCGGACGCTAAGGACAACATGCTCCCCCCACCCTTTCTCCTAACACTACAGTAAGTTCAACTCGCTTTACACGACGCATTGTTTCGTCAATGCCTTTTGTCAAATATATTCAACGGTCCCTTTCGGCCGCTGTACGAGGAATCATTTGGCAAGAACCCTCCTGACGATCACCTTGTGCACCAACGAACTCTCCCTTAAGCACATCGTGTGTTTTTCCCCCACTTAAATGCTTAAAAAGCATTCTTCAAGCAAACAAGCACGCACGCACTCGAGCAAACAAGACGCACGCATCCATGCAAGCAGGCACACAGCAATCACAGAGAGAGCCCCTGAAAACGCACGGCATCAACCTGGCCCAGAATAACGGTCACCTGCCTTCTCCACTCTCTGCTTGCATCATTTCGTGGAACGCCCATTTTTTTTTTCTGCTTGCTTCCATGAACGACGCTTTTTCTTTCCCTTCTCAGGACCGCATTTATCGAGAACTGCCATGCGACGAACCTTGGACACCGCTTGCGAACTCAATACAGTTCAACCCTCGTTCTCAGGTCGACACCATTTTTCTCCTGCCTCACGCGATCTTTTTTATCGTTTACTTCGCTCTCTGGAGGAGGACTACTGTAGCGGCAGAGAGCCTTCAAATACTTTCGTGATTTTCCTTTTGCCTTCTGCTGAGAAAAAACATTCAAGATGAGGATAGCGTTCGACCTCGTTATAAGGGATTCTCGGGCACGACGCCTCAATCACATCTCACCTCTTTCCTAGAAGAACTTCAGTGACACATTAAATTTATCATGTAACAACGTTATAACAGGCCCCATTGGCCTGGTGTCATTCACCTAACTTTATATAAAGACTCGGCACCTCGCGCGTTATATAATATTGAAGTCATTAATGAAATGCACATTTATAACATTTCAACTGAACTTTCATTCAAACAATTGCAACGTTTATTAGTTTCACTTAAATCTAATTTATTTTGTTTAATAAAGGAAGAAAACTTTATTAATTTCCTTAATTACTAACATTATTTGGTCTGAAAATATCATGGTGACCCCAGCCTCAAGTAATCATAATCGTAAACATTCATCAACTTAACCTAATAAGTAACATTATAACTAACATTATTATAGTGCCAACGAGGCAATATATATATATATATATATATATATATATATATATATATATTATATATATATATATATATATATATATATATATATAAATTTTTATTAACGTTGAAATTATATTATAAGTTTGAAGCTTTTTTGCATATTCTTAAATGCCCATACTTCAAATGACATATGTCAGAACTGATGAATAGTTTAGATAAATGAATTAACCGGGTTTTTAATTCTTTGCACTTGGCTGTGTAAGTATGTGTTGTTACATCCAGGAGGCTCGAGACATTGAGATTAGCAAACATTTGCAAAGCTAAAAAACTTGGAAGCAACTTATAGCAGTCGAAACGATCTGTTGTAAAACCTATTTAGGGGTCTGCTAGAACATTTTTTATAATTAACATAAAGTTGCTGTCCATTAGGGCAAAAAGTACAAAAGGGTGTCTTCGCTTCGCTTGTGCAGTCTCTGAAGTTCCTTCCAGTCATGTTTGCTTTAGCACAGAAAATTTGACCTTTTTTCTTTTGTCTAGTGATAATTTAATCCAAATACTTAAATTCTTTTACTCGCTCTATTGTTTCGCCTCTCATTTTGGAAATAATATAAGCTGATTATTTTGAGCTTTCGGGATGGAATTTTAATGTTTTTGTAACATTAAAATTACTATCATGGTTCTGCGAATATATTTCACGAATTTTTTTAAGATGATGAAGACCTTCAACGGAAAGGCTTATTAATACCATATCATCAGCATAGACTAAGTTATTTATCTTCATGTTATCAGTACAACATCCTACTTTTGCCTCCTTAAGTGAAGTAATTAGGCTATCAATATACACATTAAACAGCAGGGAAGAAAGCAAAGAGCCTTGTCTAACTCCGCATGAGGAACCAAATATTCGGACAATACATTGCTCCATTGAACAAAAATTTCAATATATATATATATATACACACACACACACACACATATAGGGGTTAGACAGAATAATGCAAACACTCGCATTTTCGGTGCTGTATTTTCTGATATCATTAATGGCGTTATGTACTTTATTAAATTAATATGTAACTGCATATAATATTGAGAACATCTTCTATTTTAATATGTTTATATTGGTTTTTCATGTTCTTTTAAAATAAATAAAAATATAGCGCTTTGAAAAGATGTTACTGCCTGTGAAAGGGGCATGATAGTAAAAGCCCGTTTGGTTGGTGTTTCAGTAATAAAAGTCACATAATTGCTCGTGTATCTCGAGAAACAGTCCTCAAGGTTATGAATACATGCAAAAATAATAAAAGAAGAACATCAAATGAGGAATATAGTGAGCGTAAAGCAACACTGACAGAATGCGACAGAAGAACCTTATATGATAATTATGAGCTGTGAAGAATCAATCAAAGACTGATGCATCAAAACGTTTTTGTTCAAAATTTAACAATAGTCGGCAAAGACCAGTGTCAGTCATAACTATGTTATTAGAACTGTAGTAAAGCCTATTTTAATACCAACCAGTACCAAAGTTCTAATGAATTTGGAGTTAGGGAGAATAATGGGATAAATTCTGTGCTTATGTGGTGTAGTTTTTTTTATTATTTCTTTCCATGTATTCATAACTATGGGACTGTTCCTCAAGGTACAGGGACAATCACGCGACTTTTAATATTGAGACACCAACCAAACGGGCTCCTACTATCATGCCCCTTTCACAGTCAGTAACATTTTTTCCAAGCGCCATATTTTTATTTATTCTACAAGAACATAAAAACCAAAATAGAAGATGTTCTCAATATTATATGCAGTTACATATTAATTTAATAAAGTACATAATGCCATTAACGATACCAGAAAATATAGCATCGAAAATGCGAGTGTTTCCATTATTCTGTCCAACCCCTGTATATATACTGTATATACAGTATAATGGAACATTCCTACCTGCTAATTTTTTAAATAAAATATTGTAATTTATGCTATCATAAATTACTATCAGTGTATTTAAATACAATTTCCTTCACTACCTATATACACAAATAGGTTAAGTAGTATCTATTAAAACCAAACTGATTAGGAAATGTGCATAATTAATCATTTTATCGACTTATGAAAAATTTCTCAAGTAGTTTTGAGAAGCCGGAGGCAACAGCTGGATGGAATTATCGCTGGATAGAATGTCCCCATATTTATTTTTGACAGGGGGAATGATTTATACCCTTATAAAAGCAAAAGTATATTAAAATTAATCACATCATCAGCATACTTTAAAGGCTCATCCGATTGGTCAGGTATACCTGGCGAAGAACCTGTTTTTAACTCTTTAATCAGACTCTTAATTTCAAGAACTGAAGTCCATTGCAACTCACATTAAGATTAACCCTCCACACGCTACGCTGGTAAGAATGGTTGAATAGTGTTTTTCCACAACCTTGCAATTTCCTTCTCCACAGAAGCCCCATCGATTGTTGATGGGAAAGCATTCTTCGTATCCGTTTCCTTCTTAACAAATTTCAATTTTTATTTACTTATTCTTATTTAAGTTAGCCTCACAGGCTTTTCAGGCTCAAGTAGGATCTTCCCGTTTATACCATCTTATGGGTGCTTTATAATGAGCCCCTACCTCTATTCATATTCATGTAAATTGATTCTATTCTCGGTCTGCCAAACAGACTCTATAAATCATAAACATCTTTTGATTCCATTTTCAGGGGAGCAATAAAATTATTCCATCCAGGAATAATTTTATCGTAGTATAGTAATTATGAGATTTAATCGGAGGCCTTCCTGTTTCGCTTAATATAACACCTTATTATAATATCTATCTTTGAGTTTAAAATGAGAATCCTTTGAACAGGAATTAACATACAGGGAAGTTGCAATACTCATTTATTACTAAAAAGATGTCCTTTCTTTATATTGTAGTTTCTGCTGCATATTAACATTACAGACAATCGACGCGCTTATTCTTACCTATTGTCAGTGGTGGGCACCGTTAACCAAAAAGTTAACTTCGATAACGATAATCCGTTAACCCCAATTTTTAACTCCGATAACGATAATCCGATAATTTTACTACAAAGTTAACGGAAGTTAACGATAATCCGTTAACGATAACTATTTCTTTACTAACATTTAAAAAAATCAAGGAAAAAGCTTTAAAACCCATAGAAAATGTTTATTTATGCAAAATCCAACAATAAATAGGTATTTAACTGTATTTTTATCAAGTTTTGCAACTTTTTTGCTTAATAACTTTTTTTTATTTTTAATAAAAAATGTACTGATTACATGTTTTGAAACCCTTGTAACCACTAACCATTAACTACATTTTAATTTACCAGGGAATTATTATGGCGGGAACTGAAAGGTAAAATTAAATTTTAGGCACATTTATTAAAGACTATGACACAATGTGCTGGTTGCCCTTCAGAAAGACCAACTTCTCAAAGTTAGGCCCAACTGCCAGTCTTGACCTCTTGGGCCTCAGGATGTCCTTGCCGAGAGAGAAGAGCCGTTCCACTGCGGCAGAGGACGGAATTGGCAGACTGAAGTTATGGCGGTTTGAAGTTAACTGGTCCGATAACGATAAATGGAAATTAACTTCCGTTAATAGTCCGTTAAAAAAAGTTAACTTCGTTAATTAACTGTTATCGGATTAACGCTTTAGTGCCCAACACTGCCTATTGTATTATAATTATTTTGTGTTTTATATAAGATGGTAACACTGATTGCTGTTCTAACAGTCTATTATTTATAAGAGAGAAAGAAATCATGCGGAATATGAACATTGACTATTTGATCCTTTAAAAATAATAGTTTTCAGATATGTTATTCATACATATTTTTGCATAATTTTATCGAAATATCATAAATTCATTCCACACAGATCAGATCAGAATTAATACACCCTTCATTGACAAAAAGCTAAAAAAAAAAAAGGCTTAAAACATTTTCTTAACTGAGCCCTGCCGGACACCTTGGCTATCTGGGTCTCAGTAAACTTTACCCTTTTTACCCCATGCTCGGGTCCTGGAGACAGTGACAGTGATTAGTCCAGCTGGTGGTGTCAGTTATATCACTTACGTAAGTAAAGTAATTGTTAGTTATACTTATTTGTACATCACTTATACCTAATTTAGCAGACACACATATGTTATCCAGTTCTACAAAAAAATACAGAGTTCAAATCGGTATCAAAGTCCCACATCATGATACGCTGAGAATATTTTTAGTTTATCCGATAGTCACTTAATTTTATACAAAAGAAAATGTATTCATGTAGATTACTGCCATTACTGTATGGTAAATAACAGTTTACAATTAAACTGCATTAGTTGTTTATATTAAAATAAACAACTAAAATGAAACTATATACATACATATATACACACACACACCTTGGTTAACCTTGGTTTTGCTTCCGCCGGAATTGTTCATTCTGACGAAGGTCAAGCTTAGACCAACAGTTTAACGTGGAATCCGAACCACACCCCACCAGCAACCCAGCGTCTTAACCACTAGGCTACCCAGAGGGCCAGAGTACCCATTTATCTACCATCCAATTTTTATTGTGTGGAAGGATGAACAGCTGGGTTTGCTGCGCGCCGCCTGCCTCGTCACCGCGTCTCGATCGCTGGGTCGATGGATTCGTAGTCAGGGACGCTAACCACTACACCACTGAGGTGTATATATATTATATATATATATATTAGGGTGGTCCAAAAAATAAAATTTTGTAATTTTTTACCCCCACATGGCTGCTCCTGTTTCTATATCTATCAAACATCTCCATGCCAAATTTCAACCTAATTGAATGATATTTACTGGTCGCTATGAATTTAATTTTACTACTCATTTTCTAGTAGAGTGATCTTCTGGGTTAAAAAATGAAAAAAACAAGGGCATAATTTATTTTTTGAAAACAGATTAAATCTCAAAGAAAACAGCTTATTTTTTTAGGAAAAGAATAACTCTTAAAGAAAACAAAATTTTTAAAGAACAAAAATTATATGTTTGATAGAAAATTACATTATCATTCTTTATAATATACATCATTACTTAGATTAACGCTTCATCACTGACTCCTTCGAAGACGATGAGTAGTCTTGGCGATGTTTTGCTACTAATCGGAGGATGAATTGTTTTTGTTCTTCATCCTTCGTCAAAGATGTATTATATTCCTTGATAAGGGCGATACCCCTCTCCGCCGAATCATTGACAACTTTTAGGTTGATCGCCCTGCGTCGAAACTCTTGAAAGCAATCATCCTCCGTCCAGGAATTGAAATCGGTCCTCAGGAAGGTATCCTCCGCTGCCTTCCTTCCTTCTTTCTTTAACAGGTTGAAGATTCCCAGGGTCCTTTTGGTGACCATTTCATACAAATTCAAATCTTCAATGTTTCCTTCAAGCTTCAATCGACGAGTAACAGTGGTATTCTCGTTGGAGGTTTACGACCATCTTCCGTTTGGTCTCGGCATCGACTCTAGGAACGAAGAATGCAAGGCCGATGAGATGCTCTCCAAGATACCACAAGTGCCGTTGAAGAGCTGTGGATGCTGCTTTGGAAATGGTCTGATTTGGGTACTTTTGCAAGATTTTAAGAAGCAGAATATCGTTGAAAGGAGCGTTGATTCCGATGGGGGCCTCGTTCCAAAAACGTGCGTAGACCAAAACGATACACAGAGAGAGCTCGGTGATATTCTCCATCTCACGTGTTGTCAGCTGTAGTTGATACTTGAACAGATAAATTTTGAGGACGTAGATGGCCTTGACCATCCAGCGTGCATGGTGAGTTGGTTCTGGAGCGCGGACCTTGACTTCTTTCTCATCACGGCACCCGAGGAAGGTGAGGCAGAGTCGTAGCAATTCCTCGTGGTTATCACGCGATTGTTTAGACTCCAGTGCCTTTGTGAAGTACTGGATCATTTCCTCTCGAAGCTGGAACATCTTTGGATCTCTGAATAGGTTGTTTGAAGCCTTCATGAAGGAATCCTTCTGAAGTGATGGCCATTTTTTTTTAAAACGTTTAAAGAGAGTCATTTCCGGGCCACATGTGGGTCCAAGAAGTGCGTTGCAGGTGTTTGACAAGACGACTTCAAGGATATGATGTCGACAAGCGATCCAAACAAGTTCCCTCCCTACTGCTTTTTCAATCATGGTACAGGCTCCCCTGTGAAGGCCAGTATTAGACGCAGTTGTATCAAATACAAGACCTTGGATCTCATCGCGAAGATTCCAGTCATCAATCGTCGAAATGCAAGCCTTGGCCTGTTCTTCTCCTGTAGCTCGTTGTATTTTTGGCACGGCTTGGAGTTTTTCCATCCCATTTCCCGTAACGATTACCGCGGTTCGTTCGGCTGTATCCTTTGCGCCGCCGATGTCGGGAATAGTTTCCCATCCCAGTGAAGAAGAAGGGGTCCTTCGGCAGAAAACGAAACTTGATCTTTGGTTGTTGCCTGCCTTACTTGCCTTCTTGAACGACGGATGGAGCTGCGTGAAAGAGTCATTGTAGAAATATCATAGCTCAGGGCTTGAGCGACTGATCCAGCAACGAAGACTGCTCCTCGATCGGGAAGATTGACGCGATCAAGAGCAGCAACCACATCTGGTGATGTGAAGATATTGCTTCGTTTCGGAGGATGAGAGTGTACATCTGCTCTTCCGGTCGAAGTCGACGGACGATAATCATCGTCTTCAGCGTTGAATTCTTCAGAGGATGAAGTGTATGTGCTGGATGATGGAAGAGCAGCAGCTCCAGCCTGGAATGCAGCCTCTCTTTCTTTGTACCTTAGAGCTCTGTCAGCATCTTTCTCCTGTCGACATCTCTTGCGATACTCCTTGGCAAAATTAATCTTGTCAGGGCCTGCCATACTGCAGGAAAAGACCTCTTCTCGTTGCATCATCAGGAATTGACGGTCTTCTTCATTGTCTATCACCTTCAAGGCGTCCTTCGAGGCAACGTCGAAAAGCGCTGAGAGAGTCTCTTGGAACATGCTCTCTTTCACTCTGCAGCTTTGTAGCTGCGTCTTGCGATTTTTCTTCAACGCAAGAAACTCTTCGTACAGCTTTGACAGCTTCCTAACGCAGGAATCGACTCGCTGTGTCGGAATCCTTGCTCTCTGCCATACTTGCAGGGCCTCTTTGCAGGCCAAGTTGTAGCTCTCTTTCAAGGTCTTGGACTTTTCATGGTGGTGAAACTGAACCAAACGAAGCACATCACCACATGTAGGTAGCCTTGCAGTTGATAACTCGTTGCTGGGCTTTCCTAGAACCCACGTTTCTGCAGATGAGCGAGTACTTCTATCCATAACCTGAAAAATGAGAGAAAATAATGCAGTAACCGTTTAGCACCAAAACACAATTATATAAGTGTTAAAGTAAAAAATTGCAAAGTCAAAATAAATAAAGTAAAAAAATTGGTTACAGTTGTTAGTGGTTGATGGATAGGAAGAATAAGTACAAGTATAAGAATTTAAGAATAAGTAAATAATAAACTTTAAGAGAAGATATATATACCTTACAATTTTAATAATTTAATTTAATTGCAACATCCTTACCGGTTATAAATTTGCATATGACGAACATAATTGTATGTATATTATTATACAGTGGTGGGCACGCGCAACAATTTTTGTAGCGCCGCAACCGCAACCGCAACTCTGCTGAAATAGTTGCGCCGCACGCGCAAGCGCAACCCTTTTCAAAAAGTTGCGCCGCAAGCGCAAGCGCAACCAAAAATGTTGCGCCGCAACTTTTTGCGGCGCAACTGCCCACCTTTGCATTTAACGTATATCTGCAGTGGTGGGCACGCGCAACAATTTTTGTAGCGCCGCAACCGCAACCGCAACTCTGCTGAAATAGTTGCGCCGCACGCGCAAGCGCAACCCTTTTCAAAAAGTTGCGCCGCAAGCGCAAGCGCAAGCGCAACCAAAAATGTTGCGCCGCAAGTTGCGCCGCAACTTTTTGCGGCGCAACTGCCCACCTTTGTATATATATATATATATATATATATACTGAATAAATATAATAATATGAATTAATACTTAATATATATGAATTATTAATTAATTATATATGAATTAATAATTAATATATATGAATTAATACTTACATGAGATACTATTCCTAAGCTCTTGAAGTTTGAACGAACTTAAAACCGTCCTCCAACAAGTTTAAACTTGAAATGATGCATGAGTAAATGATTTGTCTGATTCACAAACATCATTATACAAGAACTCGAACAATTGCATCATCCTCTGAAAGGTGGGCAGAGTCAATGTGGCGTGACTGCCGCGTCCTCTAAAAATGAAGCAGGTAGAAAATGATTAGCTAATTAATTAATTGAAAATGTGAAAATCATAGCGACCTCTTATTATGTACTGAATCGACAGATATTTTGCACAAAATAAGGAATAAGAGCAGCCATGTGGAGAGCATTTCCAGCTATTTTGAAATTTTAGCCCAAATTTTGGACCACACTAATATTATATATATATATAACACTAACAGTGTCTCATTTGAGACAATATTAAAAAATAAGGTTATTGCAACAAGATTGCAGCTTGATTCGAAAGGTCAGTGTCATGATAATCAACTACTATTTGCAATCACTCGCAAACCATAAAAGGAATAAACGATTTTGAAATGTAAATAAAAAATATTTATATAGAAAATTATATACAGTATATATTCGTATAATTCCAGATTATAAATTATATATTCGGGGGAGGGGAAGGGGGGAGGTGATTCAGAATGAGAAATTAGGTATTTGTATGAAAATTTTTTACGTTTGCAATTTTCATTGTCGAGGAATATGATTAGACTGATCATTGAAGACGGCCACAAAGTGCCACAGCGCTCGGGTCAAGTAATGCAGACCATGCCTCTGTCTAACTCCTTTATTATTATTATTAACTAGCATCATCGGGAGTCGAACCCCAGACATTAGTATTTTCACACGCTTACAGCGAACAGTGTTACCCACACACTTAGTTAAAAATTTAAATCTGTTTGGAGGTGAGGAAATTTTTCTGTTTTCGTGAAAGCTTCAATAGATGAACTTAGAAAAAATTAGGGCTCGTCACAATGATCATATAATTATTACCAGTCTCGTGTAGAATTCATTTTTTTTAAGCAGACACACTATACTACTCATGAAGTTAAGCGATATTCCGTCTGAAGAGTAGCTGGATGGAAGATCTTCCTCCCCGTCCAGATTATGTAGCGATTCGTGGTTTGGATCACACGTAAAGCTGTAGGTCTCTTCCATCATATGACCTTAGATGCTACAAAGGAGATTAAATAACTTCATGAAAAACAAAAACAAAAACCATGCTACTCATACTACTATTACTACAATAATAATAATAATAATAATAATAATAATAATAATAATAATTTTAATTACAAAATCTGAGGTAAAACTATTGTAGGTTTAATGAAAGGATAATTGAATTATAATCTGTATTTTTTCTAATGAGGAGGCACAATGATTATGTTATGGCAACATCGTCTGAATTTCGCTTGAAAGAATCATCTCCAAGAAATCACAGTCTCGCATTCCACATTTGAGCGTGGGAGACAATCGCTTGAAGGCACAGAATAACGTTCACTCAAGATGGATAGGTAAATAGATACTAAAAACAATAATTATTGGGGTGTTTAACCTCCCTCGTGATGGCAAAAATGGTCATGGGACGGAGAGAATCTACACCTTCACGTGAGATCCGAACCACGGGTCACATCATCATTTGAACGCAAAGGACGCTCATCCAATTACTCAGTATTTGGTTGGGGGACCGGCCTCTGAGAGAGAGAGAGAGAGAGAGAGAGAGAGAGAGAGAGAGAGAGAGAGAGAGAGAGAGAGAGAGAGAGAGAGAGAGAGAGAGAGAGAGAGAGTTACAAGGAGTTACAAGGAAAAGAAGTACCTCAAAAGGCCTTGCGGCCCATACCGAGGAGGTACCAATGGCAACGGGTGCCACGGAAAATTTTCTACACACTCAAATAGTGTGCAAGATTTGGTCTAACCTTTTCTTGAAGTGATCCACAGAGGAACTGTTCACAACTTCTGAAGGTAACCTGTTCCACGTGTCACAGATCTTATACGTAAAGTAATTCCCTCATACACTAGTCCTAAACCGTTTGAAATCCAACTTCCAACCATTGTTGCGAGTTGGTTTATCATTTAAACTAAACATGCTTCTAAAATCGACATCGTTGAACCCGCGTAAGAGCTTGAAAACCTCGATGAGTTGACCGCGCAGCCTCCGAGTTTCCAGCGAAAACAAGTTCAGGGCGCGTAAGCGTCGATTGTAACCCATATGCCTAACGGAAGGGATTAATTTTGTGGCCCTCGCCTGCACTCGCTCCAGCCTCTCAATATCTTTCCTGAGGGTGGGCGACCAGAACTGCACAGCATACTCCAGGTGCGGCCGAACCAGGGAATTGTACAGAGAGAGCACAATCTCCTTGTTCCGAAACTGGAATTGCCTCCTGATATAACCCAACAGCTTCTGGGCTTTCTTTTCCACCTCTACGCACTGTTTCGTAAACTTAAGGTCGCTCCTAATTAGCACACCCAAGTCCTTTTCCAAATCAGTCGCCTCGATATTACTTCCCAACATGGAGTAAGTAGTCCGACTTGGGATTGGCGTAGCCAATGTACATCACCTTGCATTTACCCAGGTTAAACGGCATTTGCCATTTTTCCACTCTCCTATCCTACCAAGGTCCGCACGCCAGTTGCTCGATCGCCTCCGGCGTCCCAACATTGGCCCCAAGCTTGGTGTCATCAGCGAATTTGGCGATCCGACTGACGATGCCACCGTCTATATCATTTATGTAAATGATAAACAACAGCGGCCCCAAAACGGAACCCTGAGGAACCCCGCTAGTGACCGAGGCCCAACCCGAACTAGCCCCTTTAATTACAACCCTCTGCCGCCTATTCTTCAGCCAGTTTTCAATCCACCTACCTACTTCCCCACCGATACCCAGCGGGCGCACTTTCGCCATTAGCCGGCGGTGAGGTACCTTATCAGAGGCTTTCTGAAAGGAGATAAAGTATATCAATCGCCCTACTCTTATCATACTCACTCAACATGACGTGGAAAAACTCGAGTAAGTTGGTGAGACACGACCTATGCCGTCTAAACCCATGTTGGGAGTCCCCAAGCAGCTTGTAGGAATCCAAATGGTCAACGATCCTATCGGCTATTATCCCCTCTAATAATTTACCTACAACTGAAGTGAGACTAATGGGACGATAGTTCCCTGGACTTTCGTGATCCCCTTTCTTAAAGATAGGGGTCACTTTGGCTTCCCTCCAGTCACCAGGCACCTGGCCCGTCTCCAACGATTTGTTGAAGACTAGCCAGGTGGGGAGCCACCTGGTCGCGCACCTCCCGCAACACTCTGGGGAGAAACTGGTCTGGCCCAGGAGCCTTAACCCTTTAACGCCGGAATTGTTTGTAGGGTTAAATTATGAATGCGTCTATTTGAAAGGTTACCAATATCTATCGGTCGTCCTTTTAGGGTTAAACGCGCTCAGTTTGTCTTTTCTCTGGGCAACGACTGTCGCGGTACATCGAACACTATCCAGGCCAGCACCTTCGTGCCTCACGCCTGGCTCGGGGATGATGCGGGTGTCCTCCCTGGTGAATTCTCCCGCAAAGTACTCATTAAGCACATTGGCGATGTTCGCGTCGGAGGTCCGCAGAACACCGCTTCGGTCCTTTAATCATGCTTCTAATGGGCTTTCGACTATTAACATAACTGAAGAACTCCTTAGGGTTCCCCTTGCAGAGGCTTGCCACCCGTAGTTCTTCGTTACGTTTCGCTAGCCTAACCTTCGCCTTCATTTCCCTACACATGCGGACATACGCTTCAGTGTTCTCATGGGAACGATTGGCATTCGCCCTCCTATACGCTACTTTCCTATTTCGGATAGCCGAAGCGATGTCACGATTGAACCACTTAGGCTGCGTTGAAGCAGGTGTGACCGGTTTTGAGGGTATGGCAGCGGACTGCAGCACCATAAACTCGTCCCGGAATGCACTCCACACTCCCTCAACATCGCCGCCGACCACTAACCCCATCTCACCTACGCTATCCCGGAGGCTAACAAAGTCCGCCCGCCGTAGATCGAGCTTACTGCCTCTCGAGTTACTACGCTTCACCCGAGGGACGCACACACGGAACGTAATCAGACTGTGATCACTACCGCCCAATGATTCGTCAACGGTGAGGCCAGTGACGAGGTTGTCTTCGGTCGTGAATACTAAGTCTAGAACGCCTTCGCCTCGTGTAGGCTCATTGACCCACTGAGTGAGGAAGTTCTCATCATCAAAGTCAACTAGCCTCCTCCCTTCAGCATCAGCAGTCCTGTCTTTCCACTTTATGCCGCGACAGTTGAAGTCTCCTAAAACTACACACACCCTATCTCCTAGCAGGCTACGGAGTTCGGTGTACAGGGCTGTATCCTCCTCGAGGAGGAGATGCGGAGGTCTGTACACCAAGATTAATCTATAGTTCGTCCCTCCCACGTTCAGATCGACGCCAAGCAGCTCCCGTTCCGACCGGAACTGGCAGTCAACCGGACTTAACGTGTCCCTGACGTATATTAGTACCCCTCCCCCCTCCCCACGGGTGCGGTCTTTGCGAAACATTCTATACCCCGGAATTTCGAACTCCCCAACGTAGTCCCTACGATCAGTATGAATCCAGGACTCGGTGATAGCAACGATATCCTGGTATTCTGACGCTAAGAGCGCCCGTAGCTCGCAAAACTTATTCCTAATCGACCTAGCATTAAAAAGCATTGCACGGAGGGAGCCTTCCCTATTCTGACCGCCCCCTAGCACGACCCGTTTCCCGAACAGCCAGGATTGTCGGGAGTTGAAGAACCCCTCACCAATGAGGGGGCAACTTCCGCAGGAGCCTGAGCCCCCTCCAACGTGGAAGGAGGGTCACCCACCTGTACCTGGACGCACCCTTCAGTTGAAGGTACGTCCGCCACCGGCTCAACATCATCTCTCCCCGGTGGGGGCCCGTCATCTCTCCCCGGGCTCGACCTACCATTCTGTATAGGTGCCGGTCGAGCAGCGCGCCTAGTACACCTTTGCCCCTGTCATTGAGATGGACACCATCCCTCTGGTAAAGGTCCCACCTACCCGAAAATGCGTCGAACGGGTCAATAAACCTCACGCCCAGCGGGACGCACAAGTCTTGCACCCTCTCGTTGATGCCAATGACCTTACTGAGCGCGTGGTCACTGGCATTCATCCGCGGTAAAATGCACATCAACATTCCCCTGTCTGTCTTCAGTTTTAGATCATCCGCAAGAGACATGATCTCGGTGATGATCCCTTCTGTAAGACCTACCCTACCGCCTTTGAGGAACAGGTCGTTGCCACCAGCGTGGACAACGATCGCAGTCCTCCGACTAGCCACGCGCACCTTCTCTACCTCCTTCCTTAAGTGCACCGTTCCCCGCCCAGGTAAGCACCTTACCTTCCTCCCGTCCCGGTTTGCAGAAGCAAAGTACTTCTCCTGGCCCCTGATCTGCGAGTCCCCAATCAAAACGGTGTCTTCCTCCTTCGAGCACAGGAGACTAAAGCGGTTGGAGGTCTTGACAGGGGCAACTGGGGTCTCGGGCTTCGGCTTCGCAGCCTTCTTGCCCGAGACCTTTCGATACCCGTCGCCACCCATAGACGCACTTGCACCACCCGACCCACCCCGACCGGCAGCTACATCCCTCCGTTTCTTTGGACCATCAGTAGGCCCCTTCCCACCCTTTTTCTTTATCGATCCCTTCCCACCCTTCTCTATCAGCCCCTTCTTTACGCCCTCCACTTGCGAGAGAGAGAGTAAACTTCATGAATGACATTCAGAGGACGCACAGTGGGGAATAAGCAAGCGTCAACATGCAAGAATTGATGCAAGAGACAGGACTAGAGTTCCATACCCAAGTTTGAAGAACAAATTAGTCAAAGGAATCGTCATCAAGTATTAAAAAAATGAAAAATGGCAACTTCAAATAAAAAAAATTAATTAATGAATTAAAAGGATTAATTTTAATTTTCTTCCAAATGAATAAAGGAAGGATTTTTAGATTCTCTTACTATGACCTTGAAAGGATAATTAATGGAGGCGTTAATTAAGAGAGTGCCAAATGAAATGTTTTGTTAAACGTGGCACTTAAAAATTTTTTAGTGCCAGACCTTTAAAGAGAGACTAATTTTATTAATCTTTTTTTCTCTCGAGACTTGATTTATTTTTTCAGGAAAAAATTTGACTTCGAGCCTGAAAATTAGTGGAACAGACAACCACCACACTCTTCCATTAAAAAATATTGGAATTTTAAAAGATTTTGAGGTAATAAAGTTATAAACCAATTATTATTATTATTATTATTATTATTGAAATTTCTAGTATTATACACACACCATTTAGACACATATCTATTAATAATAACAATGAAAATTTTTTAAATAATAAAACAAATTTTTAATACTCGCATCATTTTCAATACGACACAACTGTATCTGTCATACCTGTGAATCATTATTTATTATTATTATTATTATTATATTATTTTAGAAAGTCCATATCAGCCTGTCTTTATAAAGGATTTACATTTAATTTCCAATATTCTGAAGTTTTTTATTTTCAGTACTAAGTTTCTTAATAATAATTCTAGATAAGAATTTGCAGTATGCTAAGAATACTGTTCATTTTTTTTTTTTCTTCTGCTGACGCGTTTCGTTCATATGCTTTGAACATCTTCAGAGCTTTATACATAATTTTAAAGTAAAATGGGTTATATATATATTTTTGATTGTAAATTTGATACAATTTCAAATTAATTTAAGAATATTCGAAAGTTCATTAAATTTTATATTAATTTTCGGTTTTTTCATTTTAATGTAAAAGGCTTCGGCAATTTTTAGTTTTTGTACGTTATGTGATGAGTAATAAGATTTGAAAGTTTTGTGAGATATTTTCTAACTTTAATATTTTATGATCGACTCTGTAATGTTCGTTAATTTTACTTGGACGATATTTATGTTGGTATGCTCTCTCTTTAATGTGGTTTGTGGTGTAACCAATGTAAGTCGACGTACAGTCAACTACAGGACACGTAAATTGGTACACCACATGATGTTGCTTATCAGGGTTTTTGCTACGTGTCGAAAAATGGCTTGATAACTTTTTGTTTTTATAGTATATGTTAACATTGATAGTTTTTTCCTTTATCCAATTTAATGAACTTTCGAATATTCTTAAATTAATTTGAAATTGTATCAAATTTACAATAAAAAATATATATATAACCCATTTTACTTTAAAATTATGTATAAAGCTCTGAAGATGTTCAAAGTACATGAACGAAACGCGTCAGCAGAAGTAAAAAAATAAAATGAAGACAGTATTCTTAGCATACTGCAAATTCTTATCTAGAATTATTATTAAGAAACTTAGTACTGAAAATAAAAAACTATTCAGAATATTGGAAATTAAATGTAAATCCTTTATTATTATTATTATGATTCGTTTTATGATTCTTGGGATCAGTATCTTCATTGTAATGTCCTTCCCCATTAAAACAAAAACAAATATCTACAAACTACTGAACAGACTCAACATCACTTAACTTGCTGATATAACGGGGAGCGGTGGTGCGACGTGGACACGACGTAGCCACTCTAATTTATGACTGAGCAATTTATGACTGAACAAGTGGTATAGCTATCCTAATGTTTTAAAAATAGCTCGGGTAGTTCATGTTCATAAAAAATTATGCTCTTTTATTGACTTTTGTAACTACGGAGAGATATCATCAACATTACCTTAATAAAGGATATCAAGAGTTACCACATGTAAGACTTGCATCTTTTTTAGACAAACACAAAAATTCTTCTAATAATTAATCTAAATCAATTTGGATTTGATTTAAAAGGATGAAATACCTTTCAAGATGCATCGAAATCCATTCATTATTTTTTACCCAATTTTAGTTCGTCAGATTATTTCGTCAGGGATTTTTTTTTTGTTTTGGTCGATTCTACAGGGTGTTCAAAAAGAAACGCAACCCAAGTAGAGAAGAAAATTAGGTTACAATGATATATGCAATGATATATGCATTCTTCTTGAACACTGTAGTAACCCTTCGAACCCCTGCATCATGATTTACTCGCATCTGAATTATATGAGGTCCTCCTCGGAAGAAGTGGCTCAGCGACAAAAGTAATAAACGCCAGGAAACGCAGTTAAAAGTTGTACCAAATTTGAAAGTGACACAACTTTTGAAGATATTTCGACAAAATACCTTCAGAAGTTGTCACTTTCAACTTTGGTACAACTTTAACTGCGTCTTCTGGCGTTTTTTACTTTTGTCTCTAAGCCACTTCTTCCTTGGAGGGTCTCATATACTGTCGTACACTGGCAGAGATAAACAAGTAGCCTCACACTCAAAAGAAATAATAAACCAAAAAGTAATGGAAAAGTATTGATTTTCCGTTATTTGCTTAGTTTTACCAATGCAGTAACAAAAATCGATTGATATTTGGTCAAACATGCTTTCTTGCATGCACCCATACAACAAATGATCACAATTTTTAGCGAACTGTAACTTGCTTCCTTCTGCTATTCTACGAGAGTTAAAAACACTGCACATATACGGTATTCGAAGATTTGCACTCAAGTTATTACATTTTTTTTAACTAATCGTAAACAATACGTCTGTTTTTAAATCAGACTTCTCATATAAATTTTCAATTAATATTGGTGTACTTTAACCCGGTTTAGGGAAGTTGCTTCGGACCCTGCTTTAACATATTGTATATGCCAATGATGTCAGTGCGTTATTTGCTCGTTATCATACAACAGAATATGATGATGATGATGATGATCTACAGATCTACAGAAGCTAAGGCTAACAAAGACCCTAAGATCCACTCTAAGATTAGCCCGAGAGAAAGAAGAAAGTAGGGGGTTAAAAGAAGAGAATATGGGGTTAAAAGAAGAGAATACGGGGTTAAAAGAAGAGAATACGGGGTTAAGTAGCAAAACCTATCATTCGTGGGTTAATATTCATTCAGAAAAAGAGAGAGAAAGACTCACCATCATCATCCGCCGGCCACTGCCGACAAGTCGGAAAAATAGTCAAAGAGAATAGGAAAACGGTGAAAGATAAAAAAGTAAAATAAGAACGCTTTCAAACCATGCAAACACAGTCTTAACTCAAACACTGTCATACCATGCAAACTACAGACATGCAAGAGAGGATAAGAAAAGAGAAAAAAAGTATGAAGAATATAACAAAATGTGAAATGTGGGTTAGTTTATGCTACGAGCTACATCTAAGTTCGTGTTAGTTTATTTATTTATTTTTTTTATATAATTTTGTTGCTGGCATATCACACGCTGGCATGTCACAAGCTGGCATTACTCGTCAACAGACTCAAACCTCGACCATTACCCGCAGAGCTCCTGTTGCTCATTGTTTTATTATTTTAAACGACGTTAATATTTTTAAAATGCCTATGTAAACGGTTTTTAAACATATTAACGCTGGTAGAGTTTACGACAGACGCGGGAAGATTATTCCATTTATCAATTACTTTAAACTTAAAAAGTTTTTAGCGATGTTAGTAATGAAACGTCTGCCACGTAATTTAAATCTGTTATTACGAGTATTGCTATTATCGAAAATGAACAATTTGTCAAAATTTACGTTATCGATTTTTATTAACGATTTTGAAAACAAAACTTCAATAAGCACCCCACCCCTTAATCTCCTAGTTTCGAGTGAATGCAAGTCTAACTGTTTAATCCTATCTTCGTAAGACTTGTTGCGTAGTGACGGAATTAGTTTCGTAGCGCGTCGCTGAACCCTTTCTGACCTATCAATATCCTCACGCAAATATGGGCACCAAAACTGAATGGCATATTCTAAGTGAGGCCTGACTAGGGACTTGTAAAGGAGCAATATAATATTCTTCGATTTAAATTCGAAATTACGCGCTATGAAGTCTAACATCCTATTAGCTTTTGCGCAAGACTCCAGGCACTGGTTCCAAACTTTTAAATCCTGAGATACGCGTACGCTTAAATCTACTTCCTCGTCAACGCTCGCTAACTCTCTATCATCCATCGTGTACGTGTAATTATTGTTACGAGAACCTATATGCAAAACTTTACATTTGTCTACATTAAATTGCATCTGCCACCTATCCGTCCACTCCATAATCCTATTTACATCGTCTTGGAGCCTATTTCTATCGGCCACGTTAATAACTTTACCGCCTATTTTAGTATCACCAGGGGGGAAATTTCAGGAATCCAGGGGGGATTTACGGCAGAATTTTGTTTGGTGATCATATAATTAGTGTGCATTATATGTCTGCTAATGTTATTAAATTTTGTCTTCGAGGCTACTTTTTTCCGTATTCTAATGGAGGGGGAAATCGGGTAGGGCGAACTGGTCAAAGGGGTAAATGACACGAAAAAGGTTAAGACCGCTGCTCTAACCAATTAGCTACCTGACCACCTATACCGTGCGCTTTAACCTTCACAATTAATCTTCTATGCGGAACTGTATCGAACGCTTTTTTAAAGTCTAAGTAAAAAAAAAGCGTTCGATACAGTTCCGCATAGAAGATTTACAGATCTACAGAAGCTAAGGCTAACAAAGACCCTAAGATCCACTCTAAGGTTAGCCCGAGAGAAAGGAAAGAGTAGGGGGTTAAGAGAAGAGAATAAGGGGTTAAGTAAATAGCAACACCTATCACTCGTGGGTTAACATTCATTCAGAAAAAGAGAAAAAAGACTCACCATCATCATCCGCCGGCCACTGCCGACAAGTCAGAAAAATAGTCGGGGAGAATAGGAAAGATTGCAGACCGATCCTCCACTCCAAAGGGAGGTAGAGGATGCAGCCCACTAGGCTGGAAAGGCGTGAAAGATGAAAAGAAGTAAAATAAGAACGCATTACAACACATTCTTAACTCAAACACTATCATACCATGCAAACTACAGACATGCAATAAAGAGAGTTACAGACATGCAATAAAGGAGCGAAGGAAAAAAAAGTATAAAGAATAACAAAAAGTGGATTAATTTACTCAACAAGCTACAACTAAGTTCGTGTTAGTCTAAATTTTTTTTTTCTGGCATATCACACGCTGGCATGTCACAAGCTGGCATTAGACGTCAACAGACACATCCCCGATTACGACCCCCAGAGCTCCTGTTGCCAATTGTTTTTTATTTTAAACAACGTTAATATTTTTAAAATGTCTATCTAGACGGTTTTTAAAAACATTAACGCTGGTAGAGTTCACGACGAGGGCGGGAAGATTATTCCATTTATCAATTACTTTAAACGTAAAGAAGTTTTTAGCGATATTAGTAATGAAACGTCTGCCACGCAACTTAAATCCGTTATTACGAGTATTGCTATTATCGAAAGTGAACAGTTTGGCAAAATTTACGTTATCGATGTTATTAACGATTTTGAAAACTTCAATAAACTCCCCCCATAATCTCCTAGTTTCGAGTAAATGCAAGTCTAACTCTTTAATCCTATATTCATAAGGCTTGTTGCGCAATGACAGAATTAGTTTCGTGGCACGACGCTGAACCCTTTCTAACCTATCAGTATCCTCACGCAAATACGGGCACCAAAACTGGGCACTAAAACTGAACGGCATATTCTAAATGAGGCCTGACTAGGGACTTGTAAAGGAGCAATATAATATTCTTCGATTTAAATTCGAAATTACGCGCTATGAAGTCTAACATCCTATTAGCTTTTGCGCAAGACGCCAGGCACTGGTTCCTAACTTTTAAATCCTTAGATACGCGTACGCCTAAATCTACTTCCTCGTCAACGCTCGCTAACTCTCTATCATCCATCGTGTACGTGTAATTATTGTTACGAGAACCTATATGCAGAACTTTACATTTGTCTACGTTAAATTGCATCTGCCACTTATCCGTCCACTCCATAATCCTATTTACATCGTCTTGTAGCCTATTTCTATCGTCCTCGTTAACAACCTTAGCGCCTATTTTAGTATCATCCGCGAATTTTGACACGTTACTAGTCAATCCTACATCTATGTCGTTAATATAAATTACGAATAGCAATGGGCCTAACACTGAACCCTGTGGGACACCGCTACCTACATCCAACCACCCCGATTCACTACCATTAACAACGACCCTCTCTCTCCTAGCACGAAGCCATTCCTCTAACCCAGAGCTTTCCAAACTTTTAACGTTGGCGACAAACTATTTAAGCATAACAATTTTCACGACACATTAATTAATTTTTGTTATCAAATATCAAATATCAGATAATTTTTCAGTAGGTGGTTTATCTTGTAGCCGATTTTGATAGAAAAATCAAAATTTTCAAAATACAAAAAACACTAATGTGTCGCGACACACCAGTTTGGAAAGCTCTGCTCTAACCACTTAGCTACCTGACCGCGTATCTGATGATGATGATGATGATGTAATAATAATTTAGTGAGGAAGGCCTCAGTTTACATGTATTTTATTTAAATTTTATCTTATGAAGTGTAGTAATTGGGAAAGATTCAGTAAATAATCGGTGAATGCAGCCCAAACAAAATGGATTCTATTTACTTTTAAAATTTATTTAACATTTCTAATCATTACATAAATAATCATAACATCGACAAAATCTTGTATTAAAGTTATTCGATATTACTTCTCGTGTAAGTTTAAAATTTAACAGAGTTCAACATGAACAAGGACAAATTTAATGAGGATTTAAAAAGAAATTTTGTATACATTGAAATAAGAATTATAGGAATAGAATTTTGTTAACTTTTGAAGCGAATAATTCCTTTTTACTTAAGGATTATCTTTGTGGAGTGGTATGCTTACTCTCACTTGCTTGTCTCACCTGACGGTCCATCTTCTCCAGACAATCCAGAATAGGGTGATTCTTAATGTAGTTTATGGTCACTTAACAGTAGTTATTATTAATAATTTTCATATTTTTTGTTATGCAAGGAGGGGCCAAGGGCGAACGCCCGCAAAAACGCACTCTCCTTAAAAGGAAAAGCTAGAGCCGAAGTAAATGTCTCCGAGGCTCTTGCAAGAGTTGCCATTTTTTCTTTTAATTTTGAAAAGATTGTGTAGTGTGTAAAATGCATGTATGTGTAATGAGGAATAGTGTGTGTGTGTGTGTGTGTGTGTGTGTGTGTGTGTGTGTGTGTGTGTGTTTGAGAGCATGCTGGACCGTTCATAGGGTAGATAAGACACGGAAAAAGATCAGCTAAGGAGATCAGTGACAAGAGAAAAGGGAGTTCCAACACTCCCTGTTTCCTTCCTAACGTTCCTCCCCAGTCCCCCCACTAGAGTACTTCCCTGATTGATTGGTGTCTGCATTCTCGTCCTCGTTGTCTACAATCTCAAAGTTATATAGATATCGATAGAAATAAATTTTGTTCTTTAGTTTCGAAGAGCTAAAACAGTAAGTTCAGTTTCATGTTTCGTGTCATAAAGGAATGGAATTCCTTTCTCGCCTCTATTAAAGATATCAGTTCAATGCTTCAATTTAAAAACAAAAACTGGCCATTGATTCCCATCATCAGTGGGTATTGTGTTATTGGCTATGATGCTTTTTGTGCTTATTTAAGACTTGCCCTTATATTTGTGTGCTATTTTGTTTTTAAAATCTGAATTTGCTTGATAATACTTGTCATATACTATTTTTTATGTAATATTGTTTCAGCAATAAACTCTGAAATGGGGGTTCATAAACGTCGTATATGTGGATACTGGGTATCGGAAACCGTTTTTGCTCAGATCAATTTGTCAACGAGATATGAAGTTTTACTTTATTTCAGACCTTTTTCGAATGATATATATATATATATATATATATATATATATATATATATATATATATATATATATATATATATATATATATATATATATATATATATATTATAGTTAAAATTGTTTGGTATGATAGGTATGAAATAAGTTTTTTCATCAATTTACAAACTCAGCTTTGCAAAACTAATAAACGTTTGTAAAAACTTTCGAGTCCAAAAATGGGGGTGTGACTAAACTACGTCGTTTTAACTGACGCATAAATTAAAGAATGAACGCGTTAAAATGCGTTAAAATACCCATTCAAGAGACGGAATTATGGGGCATTTCAACAGGTAAAAATGACAACTTCATTCTGAATTCCCAAATTGATGGGCGAAGTTGGAAGAAAACAGACGTGTTTTCACACGAAAAATATCAAACGTGTTTACAATCTCATGCCTTAAGAACGGATTAAAAATTAAAACGTTTGTTTATTGCATAGAATTTTCATTTACAAGCGACATGTATGAGGGTGTTACATGTAATGTATTATTTTGTATAGTATACTACACTTTCGTGAAATAATTTTCATATATATATATATATATATATATATATATATATATATATATATATATATATATATATGTATATAATTCTCAGGTCTGTTTCATATATACCTTTCCTTTCAACCTTTCAAATGTTCTGTGCGATGATTCCTCATTTCACGAAGGTCAAGCTCGTTGCCCCTCCTCTTGAGTTGGCCTGGTGAAATAGAGTTGGTTTCTTGTGTTCTCCACCTCACATAGCCAGGTACGCCCGGCTCATCTGGAATTGTTCTGAGCCAGCTCCTAGTCTTCTTTTGAAGTTCTTTGGACAGCTGGTGAAGTCTTGGTCCTCTCAGAACAAAACTATTTTCCTTCAGGGTTGAAGGCTAGTTCCTCCATTATTTTCCAAGTGGTGTGTATATATATATTATATATATATAAAGGGTGAATCAGATGTCCTGCTCAAATGTATTTAATGTATAATTATTTTTGAGACAGGACTTTATAATTATATATATATATATATATATTATATATATATATATATATATATATTATATATATATATTATATAATATATAATTACTGTATATATATGCCCTCAGAGTTCCAGAGAGGCCCGGGCCACTTCCAGCTTTTGAGGCCCACAGCTAATATTATTACTTTCATTGCAAAACATTATATTCAAACCTGAAAGTTTCTAAATTTGAGGCCCCCCCTTAAGCTTGAGGCCCAGGCCAAATGGCCCTCCTAGCCCCCTTCTGATAGGCCCTATATATATATATATATATATATATTATATATATATTATATATATATATATATAATATATATATATATGAAATAAAAACTCGCATTCTTTACATGATTTCCCCCCAAGTTTCCCTAAGCTCTCCTCGTCTCATTTCACCGATTTGCAATCCATTCCAAATCATTTCTCTTCATTTTACGAATGTGAGTTAAAAAATGGAAAACACTTTGGCACAATTTGTTTATGTTTTTGTGAAAAAAAAGTTGGTAAAACGATCAGAAAGGTGAAATATTTCAAAATATTTACCGCAAAATTATTTTCAATTTCAATGGTAGAGTAAACTCCCTCTCTCTCTTTGCGCGCGCGCGCGCGCGCGCGTGTGTGTGTGTGTGTGTGTGTGTGTGTGTGTGTGTGTGTGTGTGTGTGTGTGTGTGTGTGTGTGTGAAAGAGAAAGAAGGAAATGGAGAATAACTTCCATTGATGACGTTTGTTTTTCTTCGTCTGTTTGTAGGATGGAACTTTGTTATGTAAGTTTTGTAAAAAAGTACTTTTTATGGCGTAATATTAAACTGTACAAATGTTAATTTTAAACAGCTATTCTCAAAAACACTGGATTCACGTGCAAAAATATGTTCATACTTCTAGACTAAGTTCTGAATTTCAATGTTTGATGCGAAAAATTAGCTTTGCCTGAAGGTCAAGTTTGTTTTTCTTGTGGGCTACGTCGTGGCCGTGTCGAAACACAACTTTCCGTCGATCATCGAAGCTAAGCGACATTAGGTCTGGGTTGTATAGTTGGATGGGAGTCCGTCCTCCACGTTCAAATGATGAAACAACCCGTGGTTCGGATCCCACATACCTTGTATGTATACGCTGTATACGCGGATCCCCACGCTGCACTACGGCCGTAGGTTTTCTCCGTCACATAACCTCTGATGTTACGAAGGAGGATAAACAACCTCCAAACACACACACACACACACACACACACACACACTGGTGTTCCTACCTCTTAAATTGGCTTTGTGAATGAGAGGTTTCCTCCTTCCAAAGGTCTAGTTTCATTTTGGAAATACTCATTTTGGCACCAGGTATTTATGCTGCTGACTTTCGGTAACCTATTAGTACAATTTTGGAAAAAAAAGTTCGCCAAGAAGCAAAATTTCTAAAAACCATGACAAATTACTAATTGGTAACATTGTTTCTTTGGATATTTTTTTCAATTTGGTGACAATAATAAAATTAAAAAAAACAAAACCCAGTCATTCCTGATTAGTAATTTTTTGATACGATTTAGAAATGTTAATTTTTAGGTGAACTTTTTTCCGGAACTACATTGAATTATATTTTTCAAATGCTATACTATAAAATAAGACGTAGAATGTATAATCAAATGTCTAATACAGTTTAGAATATAATAAAATTAAGTTTTGAGGTTCGGAAAGAGTTCTTCCTTTATTTTTCATGTTTTTTAATTCTCTCTCTCTCTCTCTCTCTCTCTCTTTTAATTCACGGAAACCTTCCTCTAATAAATAATTTATTTCTTTGAAGCCATGGATTTTGGTTGTGAAGTTCTTTAACGATAAACTTGGTCACCCCGTAATAAAAAATAGTTACTAAAGTGGAGAGATCGTCGTTATCTAGTTTGCATATGATTCATATACCCAATGCACTCCCAATAGCGGAGTGCATTGGGTTCATAAGTCCAGTATTTGTACGGGTGCTAACCAACCCTTCTCGCACGCTAATCGATTCGTACTTTAAGTTAGCGAGTAGTCTTCCAACATAGAATGAATTGCATTCATCGCGCGTATGAACGAGCGATCAGCAAAGAGCGAAGGTGGTTCTTTTATTAATATGAAAGGAATTATTCTTGGGTATGCTTCATTGTGTATATTATATATATATATATATATATATATATATATATATTATATATATATATTATATATACACACACACACACACACTCGTATATATACACTTTTATATATACATTTTTATAATTTTATGCTAATTTGAGGGTAAAATCTTTCGATCAAATTCATAACTTTTTTTAGTATCATACTTTGCTCTCCGTATAAAGGGGGAAGGGAGAGGGGAGGACATTAAAATGTATTTGATTTATTGCTACAGTGAGTATATTTCGTTTAGGTATAAATACAGGGTGTGGCAAAAGTTAGGGGCCATATCAAATGTATTATTTTATTGACAGGAGATATAACGCAGTTCGAAGTGAGTACCGTTAACTTGTAAGCACAATTCAAAACGTTTCGCACAACTGTGTTGAACGTTTTAAAGTGTATGAAACATAAAGAAAGGAAAAAGATACCAGAACAATTCCTCATTACGTATCACCCTGTGGCAAAAATCAGGAGTCAGAGGTAATGAGCAATTATTCTATTTTTTCCCCTTTTTTCATGTTTCAGACACTTCAAATCGTTCAATAGAGTTTTGTTAAACGTATTGAAATTCGTTTACAAATTAACGGAGCTCATTTCGAATATTTATTATAAACCCTATTAATGAAATAATCTGAGTGATATGGCTCCAAACTTTCGCCACACTGTACATTATTGATGAAATGACGTCAGTTTCCGTTCATAAATTGTCTTGGAAATCCAATTCTTAGAAAGTGTTTTCTTATATTTAAATTAGGTATTTATAAAGGAGAGTATAATTAACAAAGTGTAATTTTATATATTGTATTTAATTAATAAAGTAAAAATACGGGTTTATTTATATTTAACAGTTGAAAATGAACCCAATTTCATTAAGTTATTTTCAACTTTTGTCATATTTATAGTCTTATACTTCGGTTAAAACCGAAGTTTAAGCGATTATCCTGACCCACGTAATGTGAATATTTTCAGATGAAATAAGATCGTTCCATTTCTGACATGAGCAACTCCGATTTAGGTTTCAAACTAAAATTAAAATAGTGATAAACTTTGTTACAAAGTTTAATTGCCTTTTGGCACTGGAGACCATAACAGAGGCTACTACTGACAGCGATGATTATTTCAAAATTATCATAATTAAATTAGGTTAAAAAAAAATATATATATATATATATATATACTCATATATATATATGTGTGTCTGTGTGTGTGTGTGTGTCTGTTACACACACACACACAGATTCCAAGGCCTTTCGTGTATTTATTTTTCGCTGTGGGTGTGTAAAATGTCTAAATTTCGCGTGTTTATCTGTGAAATTCATAGAGGAAGAAGAGAGCCAAAATCAAGATCCAAGATTTTCGACATGCCTGGACACTCACTCTGCATTTGAAAGATTGGAGGTCATAGACAGGAGGAAAGCTGGATTGAGGAAGATTGCTCCAGAGTTGACCGATTGAGTAGATGTGAAAGATTGAAAATACCGATTAACCCTTGCATTACAGAGTTAGAAAATGAATGAGAATGTCTCGAAAGTCGGGTACTACCAGGGCCAGATTAAGGCTGTGAGGGACCTATGGTTAATAAGAGGGCAGGGCCTATATATGTACTATATATTGTATATAATTCATAAAATCTTCAAACAAATGGAAATGTATATTTATCCAAATTTAACAACCAACAAAAATCTAAGCTTTGTACATTAAAAAAAAAAAAAACTGCATACAATTCAAATAGAGAATGATTTCTTCTTTCATGGCTTTAAACTGTGATATCAAACAAAACATCCCCCTTTCTTCGACATGCTCAATGATCATTGCACTGAACCCAAATTCAAAACATCTGAAAAACAATTTCGGAAACAGATTAACCCTTTGAAGCAAATCATACAAAAATGGATGAGAATCATACATACATATCGACAATAATATACCATCAGATGTAATGACATACAAAAAACTCTTAACTAAAACTAAAATACTCTTATTTTCCACCTCTGAAGATATAATTATGCAGTATATGATATTACTTTACTAACCTTGCGACAAAAAAAATTTAAGGTTTATGATGTAAAAATTAGGGCCTAAAAAATATGAGGGCCTGACGCCTGAGGCTACAGTTTTATTAGCCTGATAATAATAATGATTAAACCGGCCCTGAGTACTGCGTACTTTCCTTAAAGGAGGAAGCACGCAGTTACATAGTTCAGAAAAGCAGTGTCCATTGCAATGGCGATAGTAAAGAGAGAGTGAGGCAACACTGCGGGAAAGAGAGGGATTGTAGACAGTCAGTAAGAGGCGGGAATTGATGAGACGAAAAGCCTTTGACTCCATCCGGTCAAGTAGTAGAGCTGTGTGGGTTGATCCAACCCACACATAAGAAGCGTACACCATGCATGGACGGACAAGACTCCTGCACAGAGACAGCAACTGAGTGGAGGTGAAGAAACTGCGGAGCCAGTACAGCAAACCTAACCTCTTTGAGTCTGTTTTAGAGAGTATATATGATCTTTTCAGCAAAGCTTATGAGAAAAGGGAACACTGAGAATGTTAAAAGAGAGGATTATATACATACATACATATATATATATATATATATATATATATATATATTATATACAGTGTATATATTACTCATGCGGTTATCTATGAATCATTCAAATGTGATTCGTGTTATCAATGATTTATTAACTGTGATCATGACACCGAGTTAACCGTGATTTGGCGCGGTGTTTACATTCGCTGTTTACATTCGTGTTAGCATAAGGAGGCGTTACAATATTCGGGAGCAGATAACCTCCATCTACTGTGGTGAGTACAAACTACTTAATTGTATATTATACTGTGATAGAATAATACTGTGTGTAGTAGCGCGCGAGGTTAGTAGTGGTGGGCAGCGGGTGTTACATCACTCACCAATCGGCGAGGTATACTGAGTTAAATGTGAAATTGGGTTATCTGTGATCAAGGACCGCCCCTCAGCAATGTTCCCTCTAATTTTTTTTAGTCCGTGTGCGCCAGAAATTTTCGTTGTGCATACATTTAGATTCATGGTGAAAAATTGTGCAAACTTTTCTGAGCGCTATTAATTATCTTCAAAATTAAATATATTTAAATATTAAATACTTAATAAATATTATTTCCATAAGCCGTGATAGCTTGATCATTACGGTACTATTAAATGGATATTAAAAAACTGTTTACACTATTATATATTCTTAAAAAAGAAAACATTTTATCCATTCTAAAAATATGAATAAAATAAAAAATAGTAAAATAAAATTCAACAAAATAAAGAAATAAAATAACAATAACATTAATTGAAAATGACTATTTTAGTTATCATTTCTCAAAACAATTTTTAGCATTTAGCAATTTAAAATAGACTATCAAGATTAATACATGATTTTATCCATTCACAAAATAGGAATAAAATAATTTTATTTTTTATTTTTTATGAATTATGAGGTAATTACTATTCGTTTTTATGCAAAAATAAGAAAGAGAAGGTTTATATTCAATGCGTTAATGTATAAGAGTAAAAAAATGCAAATACATAGAGTAAAAAAAATCCGTTTTGCGTAATTGCGCGGACGTCGGCGAAGTCGGGCGGAAGGGGTTAATATTTAAAAGAGCGACTCTATATAGAGTATGTTGATGCAAATGGTCAGACCTTGTGTGACGATAGATTTATGAAATTACTTCATTTACTGTCGTGACTCATGATACGCTTGAGCCTGTGCGCATTTTATTTTGCTGTGTGCGCGGGTTTCACAACGCATGTGCGCGCGCACACGCGCACACCTTAGAGGGAACATTGCCCCTCAGTCACTGATTACTGAGTAATTTACAGTATGTATGTGTGTGTGTGTGATCTTTTATGAAAATTTGTTTAATAAATACTATAGTGCACCTTTTTTATTAGGTTAAAAAGTTTATATTTTTTGTTAAAAATTGAGTTTTGGAATTGAGTGAAAGAGAATTTGTTTCCAAAAACTTTCCTTTCATGTCAGGAAAACTTTCAAAATGAGAAATATGGAGAGTTTATTGAGCTCTTCGATGTACATAGGGATCAAATTCTCTCTCTCTCTCTTATTTCTATAAAGTAAGCTTAAATCTCTTTAAAGGAGAAAGAATGTGGTAATTGGGAAAGATTGAGTTTATATTTTTTCTTTAGGTTCTTTTGACCTCACGATGTACGGGAAATAAGGTACCCGAAGGCGGTCTGAAGAATGTTTTTTTTTCCTCTTTCTGCCCTTCTACGTCTTTCCAATAACAATTTTTACACTTTTCTCTCACCAGTGACTGCGGGATATAGCTATGTAGAGAGCTTTAGTATATAGATGGCTTATATTACATAGTTAGGTTATAAAGAGTATATAGATAGTAGATATAGTGACCCCAAATGTAGATACAACACAGTAATATAATAGATAGAGTATTGTAGTACAGAGATAGAAGATGTTATAATGTTTCAGATCAACAAAGACCCTAGGATCCACTCATGGCTAGTTTACCTAACTGTGCTTGTAACTGTGTATGCGCATGTCCTCCGTGGTGGTGGAGGGGACCTACAATTTTACGTGGGTTCCGAACCACAAAAACCTTAATTTTACTATCTTAAACTATACCCAATCTATCAACTTATGCATCTAATCGATTTTTAAACATGTTCATAAACGTGCTACTAATTACTTCTTCCGGCAAACTATTCCAGCTATTTACTTTTCTATGCATAAAAAAGTTTTTGGCAACTGCTGTCTCGAACCTTCTACTAATGAGCTTATATCCGTTATTTTTAGTTCTACTATGTTGTGCTATTTCGAAAATGCTCTCTCTCTTTACGTTATCGAACCCATTCATAATTTTAAAAACCTGGATTAGATCACCCCTTAGCCTCCTAGTCCCGAGTGTAGTCAGTTTTAACTCCTTAAACCTATCCTCGTACGACTTCGACCTAAGCGACGGAATCATCTTAGTTGTTCGTCTTTGAACTCGTTCGATTTTGTCTACATCTTTTCGCATATGCGGATTCCAAAATTGGATCGCGTACTCCAAATGGGGTCTAACTAATGCTTTATAAAGAAACAATATCGTGCGATTTGTACTCAAAATTCCGAGCTATAAAACTAGCACTTTGTTCGCCTTATTGACCGCTGCTGTACTTTGTTTCGCTATTTTCAAATCACCAGTGACTATAACTCAAATCTTTTTCCTGTTCTACACTTGCCAACTCCTTCTCTGACGTCGTACTGTACGCAAAATTACCGTTACGCGAACCTACATGTAAAATTTTGCACTTATCGACGTTAACCCAAGACGACTCCGCTCCATCAACGACCACCCTCTGTTTTCCTACCTCGCAACCACTCTTCTATCCAATTTATTACTACACCCCTGATTCCATGAACCTTCAACGGGTCTTTTGCGCGCTACGGTGTCAAACGCTTTTTGAAAATTTAATTACACTACATCTACCGCCCGATGACTATCATAAATTTCAACCACGCTTTGGAAAAATTCTAAAAGATTAGTTAAGCAAGATTTATTTCGCCTAAAACCGTGCTGCGTATTTTTCATCAAGTTATGCAATTCTAAGTGTTCGACTATACGATCCCTAATCAGACGTTAAACTGATTGGCCTATAATTTCCCGCCGCACCTTTACCGCATTTCTTAAAGATAGGCGTTACATTTGCTAACTTGAAATTATCTGGTACGCATACTTCAGAAAGAGACGCATTAAAAATCTTTGTTAGTGGCACAACAATACTTTCTTTTAATTCTTTAAATTTTTTATTTCTTTACATCTTTATATAGTATAAGAGATCCATAATAGATACATAGTACAGTAGTATAGTAGACAGATAGATAAATAGATAGAGAAATATCTCTTCATTTCGTAAAAATTAAAATTTAAATACAGTTTGTTTAAATATTTGTACATAAAATATTTTTCATTATGTACACGATAGATTCTTTCTAAACTTCTTCATTTTATTAATCAATTTATAAAAAAAAATGAAAAAAAGAAGTCAGAATCCAAAAATTTAATAAAAAAATTATGGAAACGTTTTTTTTTTTTTTTTTTTTTTTTTTTTTTTACTGAAAGAAAAACAAAAATTAAGTCAAAATTAAAGTGGAAATTGTGGAAATTGCTATAAATTTTCATACATGGTTTTGGGGGGTTTTGGGAATTCTTTTTAGTTTCTGATTTTTAGTCTTTTGGATGGAGAAGTGTGTAAAGTGTGACTATGATGTATAATGAAAAACTTAGTACATAAGTCGAAAACGTTTTCTCCTAATAAAGCCTTTTATTGTGTATTTATTCCTTATATATATATATATATAATATATATATATATATATATAGAGAGAGAGAGAGAGAGAGAGAGAGAGAGAGAGAGAGAGAGAGAGAGAGAGAGAGAGAGAGAGAGATCGCAAGAAAGCAACTCGCTCCTCCACCAGGTCAGGCCTAGAGGTGGGGCCACCAGCTTGACTTTCGCGTGAAGAAAGACCGACGCACAGAAATAATGCGAGGTTACGAGGTATATATTAATGGAATTAACCTCGCTTAGAAGACCACGAGGTGATAGGAAACAAATAGGAGAACCTTAAAATGAAGGTTTGACCTCCCAATAAGGGATGAAAGTAATATCGGCTATTTTGAATACCGGGATTAGGGCCTTTTGTACCCAATACCGGCTTTAATACCGGTATTCTATAGTACTGTACATAGTTAAATATATATATATACACACACAAGATTACACATAGACACATAAGATTAAGAGATAAACATAAGATTAAGGACTTAAGGAGTAAAAATGACAGATTTTCTATTTTTTTATTTGTGAAAAGAAACAAAATTAAATGTTTTATATAAATTTTTTTATAAAAGAATCTTATTTTATATAAATTTTTTATTTCTTATGATGACTTTGGAAGTAACTTTTTAAGAAACAGAGACCATTTAAGGATTCTTCAGCTAGATTGGATCTGAAATTTGTAAGAAGCCAGCAGCAGAAAATGCTCTTTCAGATTCAACAGTTGGATTTGGTTTGTCAAATTTATTCATTTTTAAATTATCTTTAATAAATCCACTTTTGGCAATAGAATATTGAAACTCAATCGATCGACACAGACAAGTTTTGAAATTTCTTCCTCAATAGATTTCTCGGCGATAAAACCATCCAAAGTTGTTTTTACTTTTATTTGGATGATTTTCTGTATTCTTAACGGCAATTTTACGAATTCCTCTTAAATGAACGACCATTCCAGTCGTTCAACCTCCACCACAGTTAATAACAATTTAACATTTAGGTTATTCTGCTTCATCTTTATTCTTCTTTTCAAAATACTTCCATACCTTTGATTTTATTGACATTTTCGTAATAATCTGAAATAAAGGACAAAAGAAACCTTTAAAAAGGTTTTTAATTGATGTTTTTCCTTCACTTAACATCATCCTGCAGCCATCAATCAGTTATAAATAGACTAAAGAAAGTGTGGTTAATAATACCGAAATACCGGGATTGAAAGTCCTCAGATCGGTATTACTTTTTTGAAACAATATTGGTTTTAATACCGGTATTTGAATACCGGTTTTCATCCCTACTTCCAACCCTAAGGTTGAGTCAAACCTTCATTTATATATATATATATATATATGAAATGAAAAATGAAAAGGTTTATTGGCAGACTATAGTCCATATGACAAATATTATTAATACAATGACAGTTCATATACTAAGGATAGAAATATATACAATTGATTAGAAATAATACTGCACTGTCGAAGTTAAGTGGAGCTACAGACAGACGTTTTCGTACCAAGAAGTCCATAGCTTAGAGGATAAATGGCAGGACTCATGGATAGCTTCGATGATCGGGTTGGTTAATTTTTTAATTCTTTGCATTAGACTGTGTTCAGCGCGTCTTGTTACTGCCGGGAAGCTCGGGACATTGCGGGTAGCAAACATTTGCGAAGCTGAGCATCTCGGGGGTAATTTATGTAAGAGTCTAAAAGACCCGTTGTACAGCAAATTTAGGGTTCTGCCAGAACCTTTTTTATAATTCACCCAGAGTTGCTGACCGTATATATTACTGCAGAAAGTACGAAAGAGTGTGTCTTCAGCTTCACTTGTACAGAAACGAAAGTTCCTTATGGTCATATTCGCTTTAGCACACAGGCTTCGAGATTGTTTTCTTATATCCGAGTCATCACTCAAGGAGCTGGTAATAGTTTGACCCAAATACTTAAACTCTTGTACTTCCTCAATTACTTCACCATTCATTTTAAACCTTATATCAGCTGGCTGATTACAGCTTTTAGGATGAAATTGCATAACCTTAGTTTTTGTAACATTAAAAAGAATATCATGTTTCTGCGAATACACTTCACAGACGTTTAGTAGCCGATCCAGACCTTTAACAGAAGGACTTATTAACACCATATCATCGGCATAAACTAAGTTATTTGTCCTTATGTTATTTATACAACATCCCACTGTTGCCTCATTAAGTGAAGCAATTAATCCGTCAATATACACATTAAACCGCATAGGGGAGAGCAAGGAGCCTTGTCTCACCCCGCAAGAGGAGCCAAAACACTCGGATAGTACATTGCCCCACCTAACAGTGAAAGATTGGTGGGAATACCAAAATTTCAATAAATTTAATATGTACATGGGAATCTTCCTGTCTTCTAGTTTTGCAAATAAAATATTGTGGTTCACCCTATCATATGCCTTACTTATATCAAGGAAGCTATAAATGGTTGAATTACTGTCAATGTATTTAGATAGTTTCTTTAAGAACATAGATACACAGGTCAGTTGAGTGGGACCTTTTAAAGCCAAACTGATTAGGAGATGTCCATAGGAAATCATTTAATCGGAGTAACAAGAGTTTTTCTAGTAGTTTCGAGAAGCAGGAAGCGACAGCAATAGGCCTGTAATTATTGCTGGACAGAATGTCTCCGTACTTATTTTTGACCAGGGGCAAGATATATACCCTCATGAACTCTGCAGGGATATAGCTGTGAGCAAGCATGGCTGATAGGAGCATTGATATATGCAGACATACTACGTCATTTGCATATTTTAAGTGCTCATTCGATAAGTCATCTACACGTGAGCAGAACCAGTCTTTAACTCTTTAATTAACCTCTTTACTTCAGAAAATTATATCAAAATATTTTCTCTTGTCCCTCCCACAATCGTTTCGTTGCAATCTATTTTAAGATTATCCCTACTCACACTGTTAAGAATGTTAGAGAAGTGGTTTTTCCCCATCGATTGTCGGAGGGAGGACATTTTTGACACCCGTTTGATTCTTAACAAATTTCAAAAATTTGTTATTATCGTTATTTATGCGAGCTTCACAGGCTTTTGATGCTCGAATAGACTCTTCTTCCTGTTTACATCGCCTTATGGCCGTCTTATACTGACCCCGACTTCTACACATATTCATGTATACTGGTCCTAATCTGGGTCTACCATGAAAGCACCACAAATCATAGGTGTCTTTCGATTCCCTCTTCAGGGGGAATATATATATATATATATATATATATATATATATATATATATATATATATATATATATATATATATATATATATATATGATACACACAGACAGTGCATGGAACAAGGAACTCTTCTGGGATAATTAAATCCACTATAGTCCGAATAAGTAATGGTAAATGACAAATACCATAGTTTTCTTTTTCATGATGCTAGCCCGACGTGGGCAACGGGTCACTCGCAAAGTGGTCCCATAAATATAGCTTCCCTCACCAGCTATCTGCAAAGCAGACAGGATCCAGCTTTGGGACATGGATCTAGGGTTTAAAGCACCTAGCCATGCTACATTTAGAACCTCAATATAAGCAAAAGACTCGCTGCCTTCACGTCAGATTGAATGCATCAAAGAAAAAGAAAAAGGGATAACTATTATATTTTTAGCCAAAAACCAAAACTTAAACCTCAACTGGCAGAATTGAGCGTCCACTTTTCAAGGCACATAACATGTCCGTTTCAAGATGGGAATGAACTCAGAATGGTCCCCTGAGTTTTTTATGATACACACAGACAGTGCATGGAACAAGGAACTCTTCTGGGATAATTAATTCCACTATAGTCCGAATAAGTAATGGTAAATGACAAATACCATAGTTTTTCTTTTTCATGATGCTAGCCCGACGTGGGCAACGGGTCACTCGCAAAGAGGTCCCATAAATATAGCTGGATCCTGTCTGCTTTGGTTTCTGCGCGTATTAGGAGAATTACGACTTCTGATCGAGCGAGGACCATGGTGTAGTGGTTATCATATCTGACCGGCAATCGGAAGATCCCGGGTTCGATTCCCGGGTGGTTACCTCGTTTTTTCATTTGTTCGTTCTCTCTCCTCATCTTGCGCGGAATGTTCTCCTATACAAGCGTCGTTCTTTACGTTATTTATACTGCGTGTTCTTTGCAGTTGAAATGTGTATATATATATTATATATATACACTCGTATATATTTGAAAAGGTTCGTCATTTGATGCTAACTGTAGAAAATAGATTTCCCTGAACGACAGGAATGGTTGTTATGGAAACCGATGGAACAAATTCTAAATTTATTTTGAGCCCTTGATTTCATCTCTCCCTCTCTCTCTTCTGTTTAAGGGTGGACCCTATTCGATATATTATAATGTAAATATATTCTCATTCTCCCCTCACTTTTAAATGTTTGCAATGACTCTTTATTTTTACTCCGCTATACTGTCCTTTAATCCTACATTTGGAGGATTTTCTATCTAATATATATATATATATAGTTGCCCATAAAATATAAAGAAATGGAAAATACATTTATTACATATGCAAATATATATTCAATCTTATATTCTAAAAAGTGATTTCGAAACGCTTTTTTTGAAAACCTTTTCCAAAGCCTTTTAAAAGTAATCCACGCGAGAGTTACTGCGAAAACGCGTGTGATTAACGTTTTGAAAAGCGTTGACCTGACACTGGATCAACTCATGACTCCGCCTTTTCATTGTCGAGTTACGATTCTACTTTTTATTTTGCTTTTTATGTCGATTAAATTTAAAAGTTATCAAAAAAAGTTATATATATATATATATATATATATGCGCCTCGGTGGTGTAGTGGTTAGCATCGCTGACTACGAATCCATTGGCCCCGGGATCGAGACCCAGTGACGAGAGGAGGCGCGCAGCAAAACCCAGCTGTTCATCCTTCCATACAATAAAAATTGGTACCCTATTGGTTAAGACGATGGGCTGCTGATTGGGAGGTCGTGAGATCGAGTCCGAGTGAGAACTTTGTAATTTCTGACCACCCGTAGTGGGTCGTGGTTCGGATTACACGTTAAGCTGTAGGTCTAACTAACTAAGGTGGAACAACAAGCTTACCCTTCGTCAGAACGAAAAATTCGGGCGGAAGCGAAGCCAAGGTTAACCAAGGTACATATATATTATAGTAAGATTATGAAACTAGGGATTTATGAAATCCCAGAAATTTTCAGTAATTTCGCATAATTAATGTTTCACGGCGAAAACAGAAAATTTCAGGGATTTTATGAAATCGCTAATTTCACAATCTTATTGTAATATATATATATATATATATATATATATATATATTAAAGATGCATCGGCATCGGACAAATTTTGCCGATACTTTGCCGATATCACACTCTCAATATTCATGAAATTAATGAAATGAAATTATCCAAAAACAATTAAAATTAATTTTCAACTGTGAAATAATAATAATAAAAAACCCCAAACACGAGGAGAGACCAGATAAAAAAAAAATTCCAAACGTTTTAAATTAAATGTAAGTGAACGACTCATTCTTAAATGATACTTAACATTAACTTACAAGTTTCCCCTTAAAATTATTATGGAGAAAACGTAATAATAGTTTTCTTTCATTTAACAGATTATTAATTTTTTTTTAAATTTTTGCAAGATTTGTACATGGAACATCAATTTGCATGTCAAGATTTGAGTAATAATGGCAACTATATGGTCTAGTTTTTTTATTGCATTCAAAGTCCATTTCAAAAGTTAATTTTGTTAAAAATATTCAATGACATATTTCATTTACGGGGTTAGGTGTATGTAACTCGTTAGCCTATATTAACGGTATCTATGGAACCACCAAGAATCGGTATCGGCGTCGGCCGGTACTTATTGGCTGATGACGGTATTGGGAATCGGTGAAAATTTGGCATCGATGCACCTCTAATATATACACACACACACTCCAACCCCGTTAATTCGCACTCCGTTATTTCATACTTCGGGTTAATTCGTATATTTCTTCGACCCTTCGAAATATCCAAGGAATTTCAAACTTTTTGGCACCAGTTTACAAATAATCCGATAGTTGTACAAATTGTACCCACGCGGCCTATGGCCGCTATTCGTGGCTATTTGTGGCTATTCGGAATAAGATAGTTACCACCACTACGACGCATCGTAAGACCAATAACTAAACTAAACATTAATAATGTACATACTGTACAGTATTACAGTAATAAAACTGTACACTACTACTATTAATATTATAAAGAAATAGTTTAAAAACATTGCAATTAATTTATACGGTCCAGTATTTAAGAAATACACCACATTCGTATAAAATATTAAAATACCCAACAAATTTTGTATAAAAATACTTCGATACTTCGTACAAAAGTTCGAAATATTAAACTAATTTCGTATTGTCCAGTTAATTCGTACCCTCCGGATTACTCGACAAGGGTAGAGCCCCGAAAGTGTCAAATTAACGGGGTTCGAGTGTGTATATACTCGTGTATATATATATATATATAATATATATATATATGAAAATTATTTCACGAAAGTAACTCGTGAAAAATATTTATGATGAATAAAACCACGAAGGAAAGGAAACACAAAATGGTGCTCAAGCGCTTTCGTCTAATGACATCCTCAGGAACACTGAAGTACATAAGAGGGTTACAGCCTATATATAGGTTACAGAAAAAAAAAATAAATAATATACATATATATATATATATGTTACAGCCTATATATAGGTTACAGAAAAAAAATAATAAATATACACATATATATATATATATATATATATATATATATATTTATATATACATACATACCCATATACATACATATATGCAATAAACGGAGAAGTAAAAATTAAAAATTAAAGGATTATCAGAGAGGCATACAGATTTGTAAGGAAAAAATATCGATTTTTAGCACAAGATCAAATGAATTATAAAAATACATATTTATACTGGAAATCTGCCCGGGTTTTAACACTCTGCCTTTTATGGTTAAGTTTCGATGTATGTAAAAATAAAATGAAAATTAAAAGTTAATAAAGTAGCATACAAGTTTACCAAAGATTTTGCGTTCTACCCTTCTTATCTAAATCTGTTTTGAAGGAATTCAAAACAACAGGATCGAGTTGAAAAAGACCTTTGCTTATGTTGAAGTTATTTGAAAGTTGGATAATGGCAGACTCAAGAATATTTCTATTAACAATGTTGCTAGAGTGGAATAAAACTGAAGCATTATTCCAATCAATACGGTGGGATAACTCTGACAAATGGACAAAAAGGGCACTGGACAACTGTCCTGTTCTAACGGAATATTGATGCTGTTTTATACGTGTGTGCAAATCCTTTCCCGTCTGACCTATGTAAAAGGAATCACATTGTTTACAACCAATTTTATAGATAATGCCTGAATTATTGGTAGGGCTATTTTTTTTTATTTACTATGATATTTTTCACAATATTGTTATATGAAAATACTACATTAATATCCAAAAGTTTAAGTACATTAGCAATGCCTAAAAAGCCCGGGAAAAATGGAAGTACTAAAATATTTTTTGACAAAGTACGAGTGTTATTATTGACACGATAGAAAGTTCGTTTTGCCTTGTTGAGACAAGATTCCATAAACGCAGATGGATAACACAGATCACTTCCAATACCGTTGATTTTTTCCAATTCGGCATCGATGTACTCCGGACTGGCGATCCTAAGGGCGCGGAGAAACATTGATGAAAAAATGGCCTTCTAAGTGGGGGTGTCATGTCCCGAGTAAAAGTGTACGTAGGACAAATTGTTTGTTGTTTTCCGATAGATACTAAACTTAAAACCTGGGCTTTCCCTATGTACACGCACATCCAAAAATGGGATTGAATTGTCTTGTTCCACTTCTAAAGTAAACTTAATGGAGGGGACTTGATCATTTAACTGAAGGAGGAAGTTATCCAGGTCACGATTCATGGGCCAGATACACAAAATATCGTCGACGTACCGCAACCAAGGGATGCCAACCCCCAGGATTCTCGGAATGTAAGTAATTTCGAAAAACTCCATATAAATATTGGATATTGGATATGCTTGACTTTCTCTCCCAAGAATTACATAAGTATGACCTGCCACTACCTTCACACATTGTTTTGGAACTTATTAAGCTTTGCATCAAAGACTGTAAATTCACTTTCAATAACGAGTATTATCAACAAGTTTTTGGGATGGCCATGGGCAACCCCTTATCGCCCCTCCTCTCCAATATTTATATGGAGTTTTTCGAAATTACTTACATTCCGAGAATCCTGGGGGTTGGCATCCCTTGGTTGCGGTACGTCGACGATATTTTGTGTATCTGGCCCATGAATCGTGACCTGGATAACTTCCTCCTTCAGTTAAATGATCAAGTCCCCTCCATTAAGTTTACTTTAGAAGTGGAACAAGACAATTCAATCCCATTTTTGGATGTGCGTGTACATAGGGAAAGCCCAGGTTTTAAGTTTAGTATCTATCGGAAAACAACAAACAATTTGTCCTACGTACACTTTTACTCGGGACATGACACCCCCACTAAGAAGGCCATTTTTTCATCAATGTTTCTCCGCGCCCTTAGGATCGCCAGTCCGGAATACATCGATGCCGAATTGGAAAAAATCAACGGTATTGGAAGTGATCTGTGTTATCCATCTGCGTTTATGGAATCTTGTCTCAACAAGGCAAAACGAACTTTCTATCGTGTCAATAATAACACTCGTACTTTGTCAAAAAATATTTTAGTACTTCCATTTTTCCCGGGCTTTTTAGGCATTGCTAATGTACTTAAACTTTTGGATATTAATGTAGTATTTTCATATAACAATATTGTGAAAAATATCATAGTAAATAAAAAAAAAATAGCCCTACCAATAATTCAGGCATTATCTATAAAATTGGTTGTAAACAATGTGATTCCTTTTACATAGGTCAGACGGGAAAGGATTTGCACACACGTATAAAACAGCATCAATATTCCGTTAGAACAGGACAGTTGTCCAGTGCCCTTTTTGTCCATTTGTCAGAGTTATCCCACTGTATTGATTGGAATAATGCTTCAGTTTTATTCCACTCTAGCAACATTGTTAATAGAAATATTCTTGAGTCTGCCATTATCCAACTTTCAAATAACTTCAACATAAGCAAAGGTCTTTTTCAACTCGATCCTGTTGTTTTGAATTCCTTCAAAACAGATTTAGATAAGAAGGGTAGAACGCTAAATCTTTGGTAAACTTGTATGCTACTTTATTAACTTTTAATTTTCATTTTATTTTTACATACATCGAAACAACCATAAAAGGCAGAGTGTTAAAACCCGGGCAGATTTCCAGTATAAATATGTATTTTTATAATTCATTTGATCTTGTGCTAAAAATCGATATTTTTTCCTTACAAATCTGTATGCCTCTCTGATAATCCTTTAATTTTTAATTTTTACTTCTCCGTTTATTGCATATATGTATGTATATGGGTATGTATGTATATATATATATATATATATTATTATTTTTTTTTTCTGTAACCTATATATAGGCTGTAACCCTTTTATGTACTTCAGTGTTCCTGAGGATGTCATTAGACGAAAGCGCTTGAGCACCATTTTGTTTCCTTTCCTTCGTGGTTTTATTCATATATATATATATATATATAGTGTACCTACGTTACCTTCGTTTTCCTTCTGCCGAATTGTTCATTCTGACGAAGGTCAAATTAATGCTTCACAAATTAATGCTTCACCTTCACCGAACCACGACCCAACACAAGTGGTCAGAAATTACAAAGTCTTTCCCCGGACTCGATCTCACGACCTCCCATCAGCAGCCTAGCGTCTTAACCACTAGGCCAACTCGGGTACCCATTTATCTACCAACCTATTATTATAAAAGGATGAGCAGCTGGGTAAGCTGCGCGTCGATTGCTCTCACGGCGAATCGAGCCCGGGGCCGGTGGGTTCGAAGTCAGCAATACCAACCACTGCACCACCAAGGCGCATATATATATATATATATATATATATATATATATATATATTATATGATGCGAAAAGATTGACCTTTGCCAGAAAGAACGATTCGAGTGGAAGCCAAACCAAGTCTAGCGAATACATGCACGTATAAAATGAAGTTTTGTATAAAATCAGTGATAAACGACGATAAATATTTACTTAATATATTTTTGTACTGTATAATAATATCAATAAATAAAGGACTATAAGAAAGAAAAGAACGTTTTACCTTCGTCTAACACGCAAGAGCGCTATAAATGTTGCAAGACTACCTAAATGCAACACGCTTGCAACATTCATTAGAGCGTTAACGCACGCTAATGCGTATATAATCCTTATACTCGTAGTTTTTGTTTCTTTGAACTGAGTTCAGGAGTTCAAAACAAATGTTAACTCTGTATTGTTAAATTCTGTTATCAAGGATTCGATGATGGTTGTGAATAATAAATAAACAAATAAATAAATAAATAAATATAGTTACGGTAGAAGTGTTCTTCCGGAATCTTATCCACAACAGGATTATAAAGACAAGAAATACGACTCTCAACATTTATTGGCCAAACGTTTCGGTCCACTCAGGGGCCATCTTCAGTGACTAAATGAAAACATAAAAAAAATCAATATAACTAAAGAAACAAAAGTAAATACGAATGTTAGATAAATATACTGTACATAGTAATAAAACGTAATACAATAAGCAAATAGTTAAAAAAGTAGCTTAAAATAATTATCTGGATTGTAAGACAATAAAACAATAAAAGTGAAACCCATTAAAAATAAAACAGAATAAACTAAATTTTAAATTTTAAAATTTAAAAGGACTAACCTGGATGGTAAATGTTGCAAACGACAAATGGAGAGAAAGGAAAGGAGTAAGAAGCTAAGTTAATGCGTTAGTTGTGTTGAAAAGGTGTTGGTTGGTTGATTATGAAGTATATAATTTTATCGAAGAAAGGCTGTCGTTTAATTCTGGATTTAATTTCTTGATAAAAAGGGATTCTAAAATTTTAAGATCAAGCGAATTAGAAGCAGACGACAAAATCGTAAAGGAGTCCTTGGGGCACGGGTGGTCATGGGGTCTCTGAATGATGCCGAATAGCGGAGGATTCAGGAATGGAAAAAGGGCGAGAAGTTCGATAAAAAAAAACCAAATGCTTCGAAATCCAAAGTTTTAACTGCGGGGCAGTCTGCCCTACATAGCGACTTTGGCAGGTCGCACATGTATATAAATAAATTACAAAGGATCTCAAAAGCACGGGGAGGTGATCTTCATGGCGAAAAAAGGATTGCAGTGAATTAGCATTAGAATTAATAATTATGGAATCGTATTGAGGGAAGTGTCTGTCCAAAATAGAGTGGACATCTTTATTAAGTTGAAAAGTTAGTTGGTCTCAAAAAGAAAGCTTAAGATAAATCTGTTTCGAAACCGTGGACTGAATTATTTTGGGTGAATATAGGTTATTTAAAAATTTTGAAATTAATGTCTCAGTAGTTGAAGTGCAATAAAAATTATAGTTAAAAAATCTCTTAAGATACTGAATTTCTAAGTTAAATGAAGACCAACTTGAACAGAGGTGATAGGCTCTGAAAATACGACTTTTAATACTAGCTACTTTAAAACTAAGTGGTATATTATTGAAAAAATGAGTACCGAGTTGGATGGTAGTTGGTTTTCTGTATACTTGTGTTGAGAAGTCTGTAATATGTTTATTTACGGTAACATCAAGAAACGAAATTTTATTGGGTTGTTCTACAGGGTGTCCTGAATGTCTTGTTACACCTATGTAGATGTTACTCCAGTGTTCTGTAACTATGGTAATGAGAGTATATAGTAGAAAAAACTGAGATATTTTATTTTATACAGAATTACACAACATTGTAGTTTATACATAGTTATTCGCAAGTTTATCATTTATCCAATGGATCTGTATGCAAACCATCGTTCTCACTGCACAGAATGATTTTACGCAGGTTCGGTGTGCTATGCTCCTCAGCATTTTAAGTGTTAAAAGTTTAAAAGCATCCTTTACGGCTTCCTTTAGTCCGTCATTGGAATCATAACGTTTTTGAGAAACCTTTTCCTTTATAAATCCCCATAATGCATTGTCACAACTCGAAAGATCTGGGCTTCTCGGAGGCCATTTTAATGTCCCAATCCATCGATCAGAAACATCTCATTTAAATATTCACGAACCCTCAAGGAATAGTGGGGAGGTGCTCCAAATATCATTTAATATTCCGAGATTATACATAGGTGTAACAAGTCTTTCGGAACACCCTGTACTTCCATGGAGAATCTAATATCTTTTATGCTTAAAAATGACAAAACAATCGTCTACATAACGTTTAAATAAAATAGGTTTAAAGTTAGGCGGACTTTTTACTCAGGCGCCCTCTTTCCACTCCTGAATCCTCTGCTATTCGGCATCATTCAATGACCCCATGACCACCCGTGCCCCTAGGACTCCTTTACGATTTTGTCGTCTGCTTCTAATTCGCTTGATCTCAAAATTTTAGAATCCCTTTTTATCAAGAAATTAAATCCAGAATTAAACGACAGCCTTTCCTCGATAAAATTACATACTTCATAATCAACCAACCAACACCTTTTCAACACAACTAACGCATTAACTTAGCTTCTTACTCCTTTCCTTTCTCTCCATTTGTCATTTGCAAAATTCACCATCCAGGTTAGTCCTTTTAAATTTTAAAATTTAAAATTTAGTTTATTCTGCTTTATTTTCAATGGGTTTACCTTTTATTGTTTTATTGTCTTACAATCCAGATAATTTTTGTAAGCTATTTTTTAACTATGTGTTTATTGTATTAGGTTTTATTACTGTACAGTATATTTATCTGACATTTGTATTTACTTTAGTTTCTTTAGTTATGTTATTGATTTTTTTTATGTTTTCATTTAGTCACTGAAGAGGGCCTCTGAGTGGATCGAAACGTTTGGCCAATAAATGTTGAGAGTCGTATCTCTTGTCTTTATATTCCTATTGAGTATATAGTATATATATATATATATATATATATATATATATATATATAAAGACGGAATACGGCGATGATAACGAGTACAGAACACCGAGGGGAACGCATTCGAAAGAAGCGGTGAAGAACACTTAAAATGGAGAAATATCCAAAAATTGAAGATAGCAGCGTCATGAATGACGAAAACAAAACCACACTGAAGAATAAACAGTCACAGAATAGGGATGAATTAATAAGAGAAAAAGAGAAAGAAAATGTGTCTCATAAAGGTAAGTCAGAAAGCATAAAGGAATGGAAAGGACGGATCATACGTGAATACTACAGTATATACCCCAACAACATAAGGAAAGTACCTGATTATGTTGTTGAAACTTTACATTTTGCGCTTCACATTCTTAACTTTGTCGTGCTAAATTCTTCCCAAGAAGATTTCTGTATTAGATTTTAGACATATTTCTAGTGAAAATTAAAGGAAGAAAGAGAAGAAACAGAGTCCATGTTAGAGCGATTTAGCAGACAGGCGGGCAATACATTTTCAGAACTCCAACAAAGAGAGCAACACAAAATTGCAGACGAAGGATAAACACAAAATAACAGAGAATGTTCTTTTAATAGATTCACAGTAATAACTGAATCTACACAGAGTATTAAAACCAAAAGTTAGCAGCTGACGAGGAAGCTTCTAGCAGTGGCTGTATCCTCCAGCGCGGGACACGTCAGCGCGTCAACGTCAACGAAAAAACGTGGAACGTCAACGCGAAGAAGAGGCGACGTCAAGCCGAAGACATCAACGCGCTGGTGGCCAAACCTCTTCAAATCTCCGTGCAGCGGGCAGTCTACCGTTGGCCAGACTGGCAGTCGACGGCCTGTTGCGTGGCACGGTCAGAGTGCCGATCGGCTCCCGGGGCCGGACCTATACCAGCGTGCTATTTTTTCATTTACGAGGAGCAATTCCGTGCCGGACGTGCTCCCCGGACTACTCTTACTCTCCGGCGACATAAGACTAATCTAGGCCCCACTACAATTTACACATGTCACCATACATAAAGACATAGACACAATAGGACCATGAGATACGTACAGAAGCATAATATTAACATATTACAGTACAACGTAGATGGCCTCTCAAACAAAATCATGCAGCTTATGGAATTCGTACGCAAACAAAACATTCACATAGCACTTATACAAGAAATAACATTAAAACGCACGCACAAAACACCCACCATCCCTGACTTCACGGCGATCCGACAAGATCGTACTAGGGGTCACGGGGGTGGACTCGTCACTTGCATACGTAAAAGCATTAGCTGCAGTGATGCCATCCAAAACATTACAAACACGATCCAAGCAGATAACACGATAGAAATACCGGCAGTTTACATTAAAACACGCGCAAAACACACCACAACACTCATCAACACTGATATCCCACCAGCTAGTTCACCTCAGGTGCCAGCCAATTACAATCCACAGTTACACAATGTGGCCTCTCTCACAAATGTCATCTTAGGAGGAGACTTCAACGCTAAAGACACTAGTTGGTACCTGCACAACCAAAACAACACCAGAGGCGCCAACATAGCCACACAACTAAACAACCTCTTCATTCTTAACAACACAGAAGAACATACACACATACCACATCAAGCAGGATACTCAAACTCCTCCACAGACATAACGTTTTGTTCTTCCTCACTAGCAACACATACACACTGGAGAACAGAAAAACAACTGTCATCAGACCACCTACCCATCATCATTACAACACGTTCTACACTGCCCCAACAGCCTTAGGCACACTTACAGAAATTACAAGAAAGCTGATTGGGAACCGTTCAAAATACAGACTGAGACTGAGGAACAATTCACCACATTAAACAGCACACCCATCATAAACATCAATACAATAT
>JAJOZX010002141.1:375000-452500 GCA_023014485.1 Bathynomus jamesi
AAATTAGAACAGCTAAAAAATAATGGAAAAACAAACATTATGCTAAAGGTATGGAAGAGTTTAGTCTTACCCATAATTGAGTATAACCCGGTACTCACAAGCCCATACAGAAAACGAGACATTGCAAACGCAGAAACAATACGACTTTTACGTCGAAGACAGTGGAAACGAAACATATAGACTATAGACTACAATCATATAGACCATATAAACTACAATCTCCAAAACTCTCTACTACTTGGAAAGAAGACGTGTGATACATACTAATATACATATGGAAGATACTGAAGGCATATGTTCAAAAGTTTAGAAATCAAATAAAAACACAGTATAATACGAGAACAGGTAGATTATTTCTTATCCCATTTGTGGTGGGACAGTGGGACCTGTAAACGAAGGGGGAAAATACTCTCAGAATACGAGGCCCAAAAATCTTTAACAACCTTCACATACCGACTGGACAGGTTGCTGTGTAAAGTTTCTGACTAGCCACACCCTATCAGAACAGGATGAGAGTACAAAGCAACTCTGTCCGACATAAAATCCCTGAAATGAGTCGGGATGCTGCGGAAGATCGAACGCAGGTCGACCCTGAACAGTTGTTCGAACTCAACCAAAGTATATACTGTACAACGCTATCACACCGTACGACTTAATACTAAAGAATGCTTCACTTTTATTTATATAAACGAAACAGCATTTTATTTTTAAAGCGATATTACAGTAGTATCTCCTGAATTATTATTATTAATATTATTATTATTATTATTATTATTATTATTATTATTATTAGAAATATCGTGTTGATTTTAGGTATATTAAAATATGTAAAAGTTTTCTTTCTTTTATTAAAAGCAGTAGCGGATCTAGGATTTTCGAAAGGGGGAGGGGGGCGGACCTTTAGAGAGGCGTCACGTATACCATCATCTTATTACAGGAAATACCACGAAGTGGGAGCGGAGCGAGCAATGAGCATACAGTTAGGAGGTTTAGGGGAGCGCTGTGAGCTCCCCAGGCGGGGTCCAGGACGGAGGCCCGGTAGCCGAGCGATATTAGAACCTTTTCATCAATTGTGCATAGAAATCGAGCTCTAAATATATGTATTTGTAAACAGAGAGAGAGTGGAAGATCGTGAATGTGAATATTACGCCAAGGGTTTACAAGCACATTAACCTCGTGTCTACAAATGCTTACAACTATTAATAAATGAATATGTAAAGTTGGAAAGCATAATTTAATTGAGTACATGAAAGGAAATATTATTTTTATACACAGTTTCTAAAAATAAAATTGAAAGGTAAGTTGACAGGTGTTTATGAGGGTGGTGTTGATATTTGGATCTTTTCCGTTTGACTGCCGCCATTGAAACATAATTAAACTTTTTGTATTTTGTATTTTAACTGAAATGTCTTGATGATACAAAATAAGTTACTTTATAAAAAAGCTTTTCTTAATTTCCCCTTCAAATTTTGTTTCTTATAAACAATTTTAATTACTTTCAAGATCCATGCTTAATTTTTAAGTTTTAATCGTGTACTCAGAAAAATAAGGGGATCACCCGAAGATCAGGGCCTCCAGCCTTCTTTAGTTAGCTTTATAAGGCTAACTAACAAAAATATCACGACCTAACCTAACCAATCGTCAAGGTCGTACAGTTGACCTAACGATTGGTTAGGTTAGGTCGTGATATTTTCGTTAGTTAGCCTTATAAGGCTAAGTAAAGAAGGCTGGGGGCACTCACCTCTTCTGTTTCAATGGCGGCAGTCAAACGGAAAAGATCCTGATATTTTTATAATTTAAAAAAGTATGTACTTTTTTGCTTTTAGAAATTAAAAAAATTATTATAAAAAATAAAGCATTTGGAAAGGGCGCCAAGATTGACCAAAAGGGGCGCCAAATTGACAAAAAGGGGCGCCAAATTGACCAAAGGGGGGGCGTCCCCCGTAAATCCGCTAGTGGTTAAAAGAGAAAAAGTTAATTAAAATTTTAATTAATTTTAATTAAAACATTGAGTTTTATAATGAATCGATTTACTTCATAATAAAGTCTTAAATTTTTATTTCCAATATGCTGCGGTATCCTTGCATTGATATTATTTTTTAATTCTGAATTAAATGAAGCGTATAAAAGAGAGAGAGAGAGAGGAGAGAGAGAGAGAGAGAGAGGAGAGAGAGAGAGGAGAGAGAGAGACCCTAAAGATAAAACAAATTATCGCAAGCGGTGAATTGAGATACTTTAAAAGATTTTTTGGTTCGACGAATTTTATGTCTCAGAACAGAAGAAGTGATAAAAGTGCTTTTATTTGAGAGATAAAATGAGGTTTGCACGAAGGTATACTGTATATATATATATATATATATAGGCGCCTCGGTGGTGTAGTGGTTAGCGTCGCTGACTACAAATCCATCAGCCCCGGGATCGAGACCCGCTGACGAGAGGCGGCGCGCAGCAAAACCCAGCTGTTCATCCTTTCACACAATAAAGAAAGTGGTTGGTAGATAAATGGGTACCCTGGGTGGCCTAGTGGTTAAGACGCTGGGCTGCTAGTGGGGCGTGGTTCGGATTCCACGTTAAACTGTAGGTCTAAGGTGGAGTGAAAAGCTTGACCTTCGTCAGAATGAACAATTCGGGCAGAAGCTAACCAAAGGTGTATATATATATATATATGAGGTTTATTTGTGGAAGACAGACGTGTGTTGGTGGGGGGAGGGTTAAGGTGTTGTTGTTTAACTTCTTTCGTAAGAGTAAAGACTACGTGACGGATGGACCTACAGCTTTACGTGGGGTTCAGCCAATCTCTACGGGTCGCTACATCATGTGAACGCGGAGGAAGGCCACTCATCCACCTATAGAACAAACTAAATGTCGCTTACATTCGCTGATCTAAGAGGAAGCGGTGTTATGACATGGCCATATGACGTAGTCCATATATGGAGGTTTTTGCAGCTACGAAACTTTACGTGTTCTATATAAACGCGATTTATACTTATGAGAAACTGAATGTAGTTCTAAGACGTATTTACACTCTCTAAAATTCGTCTGTGGCGCAGAAATAACGTTTCAATCATTCCTTTTCATGTTTCAAATGTTTCAGTCAACGTCGTTTATTCAATCAATTTTATCCACACTAAATCTTCGGAAGTTATTCCGAGTCATCGGTTCTTTTTTCTGAGGTTTGCACTTGTCTCATTATATACAGTTTTTCATAGAAGGTTTGTGTCCCTTTATTTAGTTTCAATTAAGGTGTTTTTCCTTTCTTTGTCATGACCCCGCAAAAAAAATCTGGTGTTGGAGGTCAATATTGGATTGAGCTTGTTTATTCGTTCGTTCGTTCGTTTGTCCGTTCGTCACTTTCGTGTCCGCGCAATAGCTTTTGTAATGTTAAAGCTAAATTGACGAAATGTCAAACACACACACACATACATGTATCGTCACAAGACGATGGGTCACGAGCAAGAATCAGGTCTTTGCATCAAAGGTCAGCGTCACAAATATCGGCTGGGGCATTGATGTCGTTCCGATATAGTTCTTGTTTTAACATGTTCTTTAATAATTATTTGTAGATAATTTTAGATTATCTGGGTCGGAGAGTTCCGTGGGTTTGATTGAATCTCTGTCGCACGATTTGGCATCGAGGTTTTACGTCACTTCTCTATTTAGCATTTCAATTAAGATTTAGCTTCTATTATTATCTCGACCTATTCCTTATTCATAACTTTTATTAAAAGTTTCCAAAAAATTTTATCAAGATTTTGAGCTGATGAAAAATCCAGTCACATTTTTAAAAGAGTTTTCCCCCCAAGTGGAATATATAGAATTATTATTGAAGTTAATCAAACTTTACATTCAGAATTATTTCTTAAAACAATTCTTAAAATGTTTATATTTTCACATATAAATCTTGATGATTATAAACCAAGAATTAGATTGCGAAATAGATTATAAATACATGGAATGTACTTGTAGATGAATCAATAAAAAATTAAATGGATGATGGTTTATATAATTCAGTTTAAGTTTCAATAAATACGAGAGAGAGAGAGAGAGAGAGAGAGAGAGAGAGAGAGAGAGAGAGAGAGAGAGAGAGAGAGTTACAAAGAAAAGAAGTACCTCAAAAGGCCTTGCGTCCCATACCGAGGAGGTATAGTGTGCAAGATTTGGTCTAACCTTTTCTTGAAATGATCCACAGAGGACCTGTTCACAACTTCTGAAGGTAAACTGTTCCACGTGTCACACTTCTTATACGTAAAGTAATTCCCACACACACTAGTCCTAAACCGTTTCAAATCCAACTTCCAACCACTGTTGCGAGTTCGGTTATCCTTTAAACTAAACATGCTTCTAAAATCGACATCGTTGAACCCGCGTAAGAGTTTGAAAACCTCGATCAGTTGACCGCGCAGCCTCCGAGCTTCCAGCGAAAACAAGTCCAGGGCGCCTAAGCGTCGATTGTAGCCCATATGCCTAACGGAAGGGATTAATTTTGTGGCCCTCACCTGCACTCGCTCCAGCCTCTCAATATCTTTCCTGAGGGTGGGCGACCAGAACTGCACAGCATACTCCAAGTGCGGCCTAACCAGGGAATTGTACAGAGAGAGCACAATCTCCTTGTTTCGAAACTGAAATTGCCTCCTGATATAACCCAACAGCTTCTGGGCTTTCTTTTCCACCTCTACGCACTGTTTGGTAAACTTAAGGTCGCTTCTAATTAGCACACCCAAGTCCTTTTCCAAATCAGTCGCCTCGATATTACTCCCCAACATCGAGTAGTCCGACTTGGGATTGGCGTAGCGAATGTGCATCACCTTGCATTTACTCAAGTTAAACGGCATTTGCCATTTTTCGGACCACTCTCCAATCCTACGTAGGTCCGCACGCAGTTGCTCGATCCCTTCGGGCGTCCCAACATTGGCCCCAAGCTTGGTGTTATCAGCGAATTTGGCGATCCGACTGGCGATGCCACCGTCGATATCATTTATGTAAATGATAAACAACAGTGGCCCAAAAACGGAACCCTGAGGAACCCCACTAGTGACCGAGGCCCAACCCGAACTAACCCCTTTAATTACAACCCTCTGCCGCCTATTCTTCAGCCAGTTTTTAATCCACCTACCTACTTCCCCACCGATACCCAGCGCGCGGACTTTGGCCATTAGCCGGCGATGAGGTACCTTATCAAAGGCTTTCTCAAAGTCGAGATAAAGTATATCAGTCGCCCTATTCTTATCATACTCACCCAACATGACGTGTAAAAACTCGAGCCGTCTAAACCCATGTTGGGAGTCCCCAAGCAGCTTGTAGGAATCCAAATGGTCAACGATCCTATCCGCTATTATCCCCTCTAATAATTTGTTTACAACTGAAGTGAGACTAATGGGACGATAGTTCCCTGGACTTTCGTGATCCCCTTTCTTAAAGACAGGGGTCACATTGGCTTCCCTCCAGTCAGCAGGCACCTGGCCCGTCTCCAACGATTTGTTGAAGACTGTAGCCAGGTGGGGAGCCACCTGGTAACGCACCTCCCGCAACACTCTGGGGAGAAACTAGTCTGGCCCAGGAGCCTTAAACGCGCTCAGTTTGTCTATTCTATCGGCAACGACTGTCGCGGTACATCGAACACTATCCAGGCCAGCACCTTCGTGCCTGACGCCTGGCTCGGGGATGACGCAGGTGTCCTCCCTAGTGAACACTCCCGCAAAGTACTCATTAAGCACATTAGCGATGTCCGCAGGACGCCGCTTCGGTCCTTTAACGGACCTATCATTCTTCTCATGGGTTTTCTACTATTAACATAACTGAAGAACTCCTTAGGGTTCCCCTTGCAGAGGCTTGCCACCCGTAGTTCTTCGTTACGTTTCGCTAGCCTAACCTTCGCCTTCACTTCCCTACACAGGCGGACATACGCTTCAGTGTTCTCATGGGAACGATTGGCATTCGCCCTCCTATACGTTACTTTCCTATTTCGGATAGCCGAAGCGATGTCACGACTGAACCACTTAGGCTGCGTTGAAGCAGGGGTGACCGGTTTTGAGGGTATGGCAGCAGACTGCAGCACCATAAACTCGTCCCGAAATGCACTCCACACTCCCTCAACATCGCCGCCGACCTCTAACCCCATCTCACCTACGCTATCCCGGAGGCTAACAAAGTCCGCCCGCCGTAGATCGAGCTTACTGCCTCTCGAGTTACTACGCTTCACCCGAGGGACGCACACACGGAACCTAATCAGACCGTGATCACTCCCGCCCAACGATTCGTCAACGGTGAGGCCAGTGACGAGGTTGTCTTCGGTCGTGAATACTAAGTCTAGAACGCTTTCGCCTCGTGTAGGCTCATTGACCCACTGAGTGAGGAAGTTCTCATCAGCAAAGTCAACTAGCCTCCTCCCTTCAGCATCACCAGTCCTGTCTTCCCACTTTATGCCGCGACAGTTGAAGTCTCCTAAAACTATACACACCCTATCCCCTAGCAGGCTATGGAGTTCGGTGTACAGGGCTGTATCCTCCTCGAGGAGGAGATGCGGAGGTCTGTACACCAAGCTTAACCTATAGTTCGTCCCTCCCACGTTCAGATCGACGCCAAGCAGCTCCCGTTCCGACCGGAACTGGCAATCAACCGGACTGAACGTGTCCCTGACGTATATTAGTACCCCACCCCCCTCCCCATGGGTGCGGTCTTTGCGAAACATTCCATACCCGGGAATTTCGAACTCCCCAACGTAGTCCTACGATCAGTATGAATCCAGGACTCGGTGATAGCAACGATATCCTGGTATTCTGACGCTAAGAGCGTCCGTAGCTCGCCAAACGTATTCCTAATCGACCTAGCATTAAAAAGCATTGCACGGAGGGAGCCTTCCCTATTCTGACCGCCCCCTAGCTCGACCCGTTTCCCGAACAGCCAGGGCTGTCGGGAGTTGAAGAGCCCCTCACCAACGAGGGGGCAACTTCCGCAGGAGCCTGAGCCCCCTCCAACGTGGAAGGAGGGTCACCCACCTGTACCTGGACGCACACTTCATTTGAAGGTACGTCCGCCACCGGCTCAACATCATATCTCCCCGGTGGAGGCCCGTCATCTCTCCCCGGTCATCTCGGTCAGCTCTCCCCGAGAGAGAGAGAGAGAGAGAGAGAGAGAGAGAGAGAGAGAGAGAGAGAGAGAGAGAGAGAGAGAGAGAGAGAGAGAGAGAGAGCTACAAGGAGAAGTAGTACCTCAAAAGGCCTTGTGGCCCATACCGAGGAGGTACAATGACAACGGGTGCCAGGGAAAAATTCATACACCCTCAAATAGTGAGAGAGAGAGAGAGAGAGAGAGAGAGAGAGAGAGAGAGAGAGAGAGAGAGAGAGAGAGAGAGAGAGAGAGAGAGAGAGAGACCTTTACAGCAAATTGTAATTTAATTTTCCATCGCAACACCGCAGTTGGAGTCCTTTTGGCTCGCGGATAATTATTATCGTTTCCAGACTTTTCTTTCAAAGTGAACTTAAGTGAGGGGAATATAATAAAAAGAATTACTAAAATGAAACATTTTTCAAAGGAAAATAACCCTCTTTTAAATGAGAAAAATTACATGCCAAATAGTTTGACCTAAAAGGGATCGATCAGTCATCGAGTCTTTTTAAAAGATGATCTCGAATTGCAATCGCATATGGCGATGCACTTCGGAGAAAAAGCTATAGTTAAAATAGTTATATCCCACTATACCAAATAGTCAATCCCTCTGTTAGTGGCCGATTCAGGATTTCTCCATGGGTGGGGGGAAGCGCGGGTTTACCAATGAAATTATGATGTGGTATTTTGATTTTCCAATAATAAATATTCCGAAAGATGTTTTCATTATATATATATATATATAATTTTTCCATGGGGCTCTCGGCCCCCATGGCTCCCCCAGCCTGAATCCGCTTCTGCTAACCATACTATATGGTTACTCCAACTTACTATAGTTGCGCTAACCATGCTTATTATTTCGATTAAAACTTTTTGAGAAACCACAGAAGAGTTGGAATAACCATAGTGCAGGGTTCTTTTAAAGTCGCGCAACCCAATGTATATAACGTTTTATATATTGGATTGCGCGACTTTAGAAACATCCTGTATAATTAGATTAATCATTCAGTATATTGCAAATAGTTAATCATATATTTAGTTGTTTTAAACAAGGATTCTCTTCTCTCGTAAGTTATTGTTGTTCCACGTATGAGATCCTTTTTTTCTTAAATAATAAACAGGGAAGCAGATACGTCATTAAGGAAACCTTGAAGAAGAATGTTAATTTATAATCCTAATCTAATTGTTAATACCTTTTCCATTAAGGGAATCTGTATAAACAGAAGCCTTATATCAATATTTGGCATCATGCGATCAGTTAGTTGAGAGAAATCTGTTTTATTTATTTATTTTTTATTTATTCTTTCGCTCATTTTTGTTTGGTCAATTAATAACGTTTGAGTGGAAAGCAAAATTTTCAATATTTTCTCGTTTCCTGAATATCAAATCATTGTGGGTAATTTTTTTTCTATCTTTTCTTTTTATAAGTCCTTATACCCGTAAGGCTTTAGGGCCAAATTAAATAAAATATATAGTCCAATTTCGGAATTATTTATGTTAAAATTACTGTAACAATAAAAATTGTATTTGTTTCATCAGAAAAGGTTATTCAATTCAATATTAACTTCTTTTTTTTTATAAAATTCACATTTCATTTATATACTATAGATGTTTCGCTTGTAAAACTTTTCTGCTTCCCAAAGTTTACGACTGTGTATGGTCAAAATACAATGTTGAAATTGAAGTATTTTATATAAATATATTCTCTATACGTTTTGTCGACAAATCATCCGAAATGAACTGAATGAAGACTTCGAAGACTTTTATGGCCTTTCCACAGAACTTCTGCCAACATGGCGTTTCGCAGCAGCCGACACTGAATAACCTTTATTTTTTTAACCTTTATTATTATTAATAATAAAATAAATACAGTACTTTTACAATGTACAATGACATAAATAATTGTGAAGCTGAACTATTTATTTTATTTAATTTGGCACTTTACACCACTGAGGCGCATATATATATATATATATATATATATATATATATATATATATTATATATATATATATATATATATATATATACAGGGTGTTTGAAAACTTTCTGTACAAATTGTAATGGGGGATAGGCAACACCAAGACAAACCCTTTTCGTCTATAAGTGTATGCCCGCTGACGTCACCATTCGGCGCGAGAGGGCGCCGCTGCAATTGGCTAAAAGGTGAAGTGGGCTAGACTCGCGCTTGCCGCGGGCATTCTTAAATCGGACGTAGTACGCGTAACATGGAGCGCCTCACGACTGCTGAGATGGCTGACATGCATATGGTGTATGGGGCTGCCAATGGAAACGGAAGAGCTGCTGTGAGGTTGTACCGACAGCACTTCCCAAACAGACGTGTGCCAAACCTCCAAACGTTTGCGCATTTGCATCGGCGACTGCGAGAAACTGGAACATTCCATGCAAACATGCATGACACTGGTCGGGAGAGAAACGTGCGCACTCCTGACATGGAAGAAGAAATCCTACGGCGATTTGAGGACAATCCAAGCGCAAGCACGCGAGGTGTTGCACGTATCCTCAGTGCGAACCACGACCTGGTCTGGAGAGTGTTGCACGAGCAGCAGTTACATCCGTTTCATCGTCAGAGAGTCCAGGCATTACAACCTCGGGATTACCCTCTTCGTGTGGAATTCGCACGCTGGTTTCTGCAGCAGACAGCGGTGCAGCCTAATTTTTCGGCTTATGTGCTGTTCTCAGATGAGGCCTGTTTCACACGTGAGGGTGTGTTTAACATGCACAATTCTCACGTGTGGGCGCACGCAAATCCACATGCTACACGGGTGCATGCTCATCAAGAACGGTTCGCCGTCAATGTTTGGGCGGGTATCGTCCATGGCAAGTTGATTGGGGCCGTACCTGCTGCCTGCCCGACTCGACGGGCGGGTTTATTGGATATTTCTTGAAGAAACGTTGCCGGAACTGCTGGAAGATGTTCCCGTGGCTATTCGTACACGAATGTGGTTTCAACACGACGGGGCCCCAGCACACTCCAGCAACGATGTGCGGGATTATCTGAACGCCACTTTTGGGGACCGATGGATAGGCCGGGGTGGGCCCGTACCCTGGCCACCGAGATCGCCCGATTTAACATGCCTCGATTTCTTCCTGTCACCGAATGGTGACGTCAGCGGACATACACTTATAGACGAAAAGGGTTTGTCTTGGTGTTGCCTATCCCCCATTACAATTTGTACAGAAAGTTTTCAAACACCCTGTATATATATATATATATACACAGTATAAATATGAACAGAAGTAAAAGATACATGAACAAATTTAGTCTCATCAGTACAATTTTCTGTATGAATAGTAAACAATTGTATACCATTTCTAGGCTTAATACTCATGGATATAAAGATCCATTTAAATATTAAATTTTCTGAACCAATTAATGATGATTAACTTGTTGAGGTACGATAAAAATTTACTGATAAAATATTATTTCAAAAAGATGAAAAAAATACCGTGCCTTCGCTTTTTTTATGATACCACTTACTCTAGTCCTTTTAGATACAACCCTTTCCATACACACACACACACACACACAAAATAATAAGTAAATTTATAAATAAATAAAATGAAGGAAAACGGAAATAGGAGAAATTAATTCGATCCGTCCACTGTATCCATAGTTGATTATAATGGTGAAGTTTGATGGGAAGGAATATCAGCTGAAATTTATCTCTCAAATCTTTGATGCATTGTATCAACAATCTGAACCTGCAAATATTCTTTAACCTATTTTCGCTCCCTCATTCCCAACAATAAATTGAAAGTTATCCGGAGAAATCAATGCATTTCATATAGACTTACGGAGTTACGGGCTAACGAAGGCTCAACGATCCACACTAGGTTAGCTCAAGGAAGACGTAGAGGAAAAAAAAAAGACAAACGAATGAAAATGCGTAATACTGAACACTTTCGAACCATTCTTACGCTTATAAACGCGTAAATCTTTCACGCGGGAATAGTAGTTATAGCAAAGTACACAACGGCTAAGGCTTTGCCTCCTCCGCCAGTCATTGCTGACAGAAAATAGTTATCAAAGAAGATTTGTGGGAAAGCAGGAAAAAAGCACGCTGAAAAGAATAACATCAGATTTCACTCATACCATACGCGCACTTATTTCGTGTACCCAATTACTGATTAGAGGGCATTAGTGGAAAATAAAAGACAAATGTAAAATATTAGACTATTTAATCTAATCTTAACCCTGTAATTTTTAAAGCATTTTTTTTATAATTATTATATACGAGAGGTCATCATTCCTTTGTCGCATCATTTCTTCGATGAATACCAAAGGCCACCGTGCTGAGAGACTGAAATTAAAACGTTTGCGGGCTGTTGTCTTTTCAAACGAAGCCAATTAGGTTATAAAGGAAGGTTTTCATCGATATATTATTTATTTATAGAACGCGAGTGCGAAACTTCTTAAAATTTTAGTTTCTCTTCATTGTTCACCGAAGGGAGAAAAGAGGGGAAATTAAATAACTCGTTCTAAATATCCTCCCCTTCTGGCGCGCGATATTTTAAATAATTTTCTTTCACTAAATTATATAATTTAATTCTATCTTAATTTATATAATCTAATTTAATTATATCTTAATTATATTTTAATCTAATAGCTACGACAACGGTAGGAAATTAAAATTAAATTTTTTATTTTCGTTAATAAAACCATTATTGCTTCATTTTCCTAATAAGACTATTTCGTTACGTTTGATTTCTTGTACTGAAAAATACTGTACAGGGTGTACATAAAGTCAGGATCTATTTTTGTGAAGCACTTGGAAATTATATGGAATTCAATCATAAAATGATAAAGTGGTAACATTTATTAAATAATTAAGAGTAGGATTCGACGTGACGCCCATCAGTATCCCTGCACCGCTCAAATCGTTCCGCAGCATTTCTAAACACATTCTGGAGCATTTGCGGGGTTATGTTATCTGCAGCAGTTCGTATACGTGTACGTAAGTTTTCAAGACTCGTAATCTTCGTCTGATAGACGTGCGATTTGATAAAGCCCCATGCAAAGAAATCTAAAGGGGTTAAATCTGGTGATCTCGCTGGCCAAGGTCTTTGGTTGCTTCCGCGTCCGATCCAGCGATTTGGAAAACGTCCATTTAGATAATCCTGAACAATTTTGCATAGTGACAAGGGGCACCTCATGTTGATAGACGACGGTACTAACAATCCATCCCCAATCAGCTGAGGTTCAAGGAATTGCTGCAACATGTCCAGATAAATAAGCCCGTAACTGTAGCTTCAGCAAAGAAAAAAAAGGACATAAACCTTAGATTTTGTTTAAAACCCATCCAGACATAACTTTAGGTGAGTCTCTTTCCCAATTTTGGATGAAATCATTCGGTCTTTCATCTGCCCAAATTCGACAGTTATGGCGATTTACTTTTCCACACGTATGGAAAGTGGCTTCATCACTAAAGAGAATGTTGTCCATTAAATTATCACTCCAGATTTGTTCTACGAGATCAGCACACGCAGCACTTCGTCGAGGGAAATCTTCCTCATGTAAATCATGTAAAACCTGCCAAATGATAGCTTTTCTTCTGCAAATTACTTTCAGAATTTTGTGCACAGATGACGTAGGCGAGGACGAAGTCTGTGTGATGCAGCACGAACGGACGTACGGCCTCAGTGATAATTCCGCGTACTGCATTCACGGTAAGATTGACATACACGGTCGTCCTGATCTTGCTTCATCATTTACAGATCCGTCGTTTAAATTTGTTCACCAATTTTCGTATTGTCTTGTCTATTGGCCCCGGCTTATGAAATCTCCTTCTAAACTTCTCTCTGATATGTCATTGTATTTCTTTCCCTCGATTCGCCAAATTACTATTGCCACACGCTCTTCTGTATTCATTCTAAGGGCTTCTGAAAAGAAAAATAGAAAAAAATAATTATTTCACGAAAATAGATCCTGACTTTATGTACACCCTGTATAATGATGCTTTTAAATATGATCGCTGCTTTGCTCTACGCAATATTTGTATAACATTTCATATAAATATCTCGGATATTAAATTTGGGGAGATTGGGGAGGAAGACGAGGAACAGACCATCACAATACAGAGCTTATGAATTATCTTTTCTAATTAATGAAAGCTAATGGGCAAAGAAAGATTCATTTATTCAGAATGTTAAAGCGTATCTGCAGGTTTGTTTTGCTAATACAATACATCAGAGTTATGAGATATAAATTTTAAATGATTTTTCTTTCCATCATTTCTAGCATGAACTAAGAGAACGTTGAGCTGCTTTTTGATTTTCATTTTAGTGTGTGTGTGTGTGTTAGTGTGTGTATAGAAAGAGGTTTATTTAAAAAAGCAGTGTAATTCGTAGCCACTCATAAAAAAGTGAAGGTGTGACATGTCTATTTCTTTACAAGTTGGGGGGGGGGGGGGGGGGGGGGGGTATCAGTACTTTTCGTCCAATTATTTTTCGTAATTGGCCATTTTTTGATTCTGATCATTATACTTACATTAAAAAGTCTAATTTTTCTTTTTATCAGTGTTCTTAAGAGTTATCGGTACCGAAGTTTGGAACCAGAAATTCCAGATGGAATAATTAATTCAAAGTTAGATATAAAATAAATTCTAAATCCATTTTGCCTTTTCATATCAATCTTATAGAAATATTTTTAGAATACTAAAAATTATTGGGATTTCCTTTGTTTTCAATTATGATAATACCATAAAATCTTATCCTATAAGAAGTTACCAGATAGTTCATTTATATATGTTTTTCCAAAGGCTGACTGTCCTTGGAAAAAAAAAGTGTGTGTATATATATATATATATATATATATATATATATACGGTATATATAATATATATATATATATATATATATATATATATATATATATATATATATATTATATATATATATATATATATATATATATACACTATAGGTCAAACCTTTTGAAGAAAGAGTTAAATATGGATGTAGAACAGGAAATGCTTTGCGAATTCATCGGCATAAAAATGTGCAATCCTGAGTGAATGGAATAATTCATAAGTATGAGTTAAAAATAAAGACATACTGTATTGGAGGGAAATATGACGGAATGTTCACATACTATAGAGAAAAGGAATAACAGCCGAGGATTATTTAAAAGATCAAATTAATTTTAAGCCTTCTTTACACCTATTAAGATCTATCTATAAATTAAATATAAACAATAATCCCCTATAATATATATATAGAGTGAACCAAAAGTAGGTGGACAGTAAATGATAACGTTTATTTTGAGAATACATATTTAATTTTTTTGTATACTATAATACAAAATAAAATTTAAATAAATTTAGTTATAATATTTAATATAATATAACACAAACACCATAATTATAATGAACACCATAGTTATAATATAATATAACACAAACCGTATTCAACCTACTGTCCACCTACTTTTGGTTCACCGTGTATATGTATATATATGAAAATTATTTCACGAAAGTAACACGTGAAAAATATGTTCCTGAGGATGTCATTAGACGAAATCGCTTGAGCACCATTCTGTGTTTCCTTTCCTTCGTGGTTTTATTCATTATATATATATATATATATATATATATATATATATATATATATATATATATATTACCGCAGGTAAATAAAGCAAAGATAACTGCCAATGTTTGGATGTAATTATTTGTTCTTTATACCCTGAAAACAGCGTATCGATTACGTGAAAGCGTTTATACATCTTTTGTTTCATTTTCCCTCGACGATTAAATTATACAACACACAAAAGAAGAAGAAGAAGAAGAAGAAGAAGAAGAAGAAGAAATGGTACTGGAAGAATAGCGAAACTACTTCTTAAAAATGAAAGAGGAAGAGTTTTTCTTTAAAAAGTTTCTTGAAAGAGTTAAAAAAAATCGAAATCAATTTCGTTTTTATCCAAAGTTAAACGGCAACAATCGCCGAATTATGTTTTTGCAACAAATGTTTCTACATTCGCGTTTTAAGAGAAAAATTTTACTCATTAACTCGCGCGATATACGAGAGAATACAAAGGACACCAAATAGCGACAGACCGGATGGTCCCTACGAGGCTGTCTGTTGAAGAAGGAAGGTTTAAAGCAAAGCAAATAAGGAAGTTTGAAGGGAAGAAAAGTAATTTAAAGATAAAGTAAAAATTTTAAATAACCCTTTGTTGCGTAACGTCTACGTTAGTGATTTTATTTTGGTTAACGACAGACGATTTTATTTAGTTTTAAAGAGAATACCTCTGTGCAACAGAGGGTTAAAAGAAAAGATGAACTATAGAATTTTAGGATTGTTCCAATGCATGTTTTTTACTATATATATATACAGGGTGTCCCGTAAGTCTGGACCCATAGGGAAAAATAATAAAATTACAAAATAGTCCAAAAATTTATTACATAATCTGTTCAAAGTGTCTGCCGTTGTGTCGCACACATAGTTGAAGACGCAATCTCCACTGCGACAGCACTTTCTGAATCACAGTCGCAGAAATTTCTTGACACGCCTCCACAATGCGTGCTTTAAGGTGGAAAATGTTCTGAAGTTTGACCTCGTACACTTTGGCTGTCAAGTGGCCCCACAAATAAAACTCCAGCGGAGTAAGATCATAATAAAAAAATAATAAAAATAATAATAAAAATAATAAAAAATATATTATAAATAAATTTTTGGACTATTTTGTAATTTTATTATTTTTCCCTATGGGTCCAGACTTACGGGACACCCTGTATATATATATATATATATATATATGATGTAAACTCACAAGGAAAAAGAAAGAACATCATTCATTCATTTCACGTGTTTAATTGTGAAATTCAGCCTATATATATATATATATATATATATATATATATATATGATGGCGCAAAAGTCGCGCATAATAAAAATTTTCAGTGTTCATTATATATTTTTTCTTTTAGGTAGGGGACGACTACAAAATTAATAATCGACGAGAGGGTGAGCTTAATTTTAATGCATGGAATACCAGATACTACCGATGAATCGGTACAGAATTTAAATTCTGTACCGATTCATCGATTTGTAGTACTTGGTATTCCATACATTAAAACCAAGCTCACCCTCTCGTCTATTGTTAATTTCGTAGCCATCTTCCCCCTTAAAATTAAAAAAATAATATATTATAGTCAACACTGAAAATTCCTATGATGCGCGACTTTTGCGCCACCCTGTATATTGGTCGGCATCGCTGGCAACGAAACCACCGTTTCCCGTGTTCGATTCGTAGCAAGGGCATGCGGCGCTCAGCCCACCCAGCTGTTTTTCCTTTCATACAAATAAATTAGTTGGCAGATAAACGGGTACCCTGGGTAGCTTTGTTTTTAAAATACTTGGCTGCTGATCGGGAGCTCTTGAGATCGAGTCCGGACGAGGAGTTTATGATTTCTGACTTTCCTGGTGGGGCGTGGTTCGAATTCCACGTTAAGCTAGAGGACTAAGGTGGGGCAACAAGGTTGACCTTCCTCATAATGAAGAATTCGGTCAGAAGTAAAACTAAGATATACCTCATTGAACCTCATTTTAGCTCCGTGCGTTGGTCTATCTTCACACGAAGGTTAAACTGGTGGCCCCCGCCTTTAGGCCTGGCTTGGTGGAGGAGCGAGTTGCTTTCTTGCACTCTCCACCGCACATAGCCAGGTACATCCAGTTCATCTGGTACCGTCCTGAGCCAGGCATCTAGTCTTCTTTTGAAGATTTCAACTTTGACCCCCGTAATGTTTCTGAGGTCCTTCGGAAGCTGGTTGAAAAGTTTTGGCCCCCTGACAACCAAGCTATTTTCCTTCAGTGTTGAGGAGGTCCCTCGTCGGGCCTTTAATTTGGGAACACTACACATTCTGCCTTTCCTATTTTCCAGCGTTGTTTGGACTAGTAATTGGGTTTAGTTTGAGGTTTGGTACCAGTTTTTCGATTATTTTCCATATGTAGATTATGGTGTACCTCTCTTTTCTTCTTTCCAGGGAGGACAGATTTAGTTTACGTAGTCTTTCCCAGTACAATAGAGTCTCGATAATCCGAGTTAAACGGACCGTAGCCACCTCGGATTAGTGAAAACTCCGATTATACGGAATAAAGAAACACACATAGTTGCATGCGACGTTTATTACAGTGTATACTTAAAAAAATAAAAATCTACGCGTTCATTACAATACATACTAAAAAATAAATAAATAAAAAGGGTATAATGCGCAATGACAAAAATACTACGTAGTACATACTTAGTATATGAGCTGATATTACATACTGTATCTATCCCTCACGATGGAAAAAATTGTCTAGAGTCTTTTGTTTCATGGCCATGCACCTTTTTTTCGCCGCAATATCGCGCCACCTTTTTAGAAAGAGAACATCAGCTGGAACCGCTTTGGGTTGCTGCTCAACGTACAGTTGGGCTGTTTCCAGCGCCATCGCTGCCTCCTCACTGCGTTTTATTTTTTGTTGTTGACTTCCACTCTCTTCTTCGTCAGGAGTCGCGTCCATGTGCTTTCGTACCATTGCTATGATTGTATCATCTGTTGTTTCAACTACTGTAGTTGAGTTCTCTGCAGCCATCAATCTTAGAATCTTAGCTGTATATATATATATATATATATATATATATATCAGAGCTGGGCACCGCAAACTCAAAATCACTTCCGCAATCGCAAATCCGCAAACTCAAACCTTACCTTCCGCAACCGCAAATCCGCAAACTGCTTGCCATTTTTGGTGCCGCAAACGCAAATCCGCAAACGCAAACCATATTTCCAATTTTTACAGTGCTGGGCACTTCCGCAAACACTTCCGCAATCGCAATTTTAACTATAAAAAGTATCCAAAACATTAAAGAGGTATAAAAAGTTTTTATATCTTTTTAATGTTTAATGTTTTAGCCTTGTTTTTATTAAAAACAAGGCTAAATAATTTATTACAATAAATCACTATTGTAGAAGAAATAAAAATACTACATATATTGATATATTATATTGAACAAAAACACCTCCTGCAAGTAAATAGTAAATAAATTAAATAATAAATTTAATCATTTGAATTTCATAAATTTTGACACTTAGACACGTTAGAGAAGACTGTACTGTAACTGTAGTAACTGTACACACATTACATTACACAAGTTAAATTAAGTTAACACTGTGACTGTACACAACTTGAACTCACTGTACAACTCAACCCCTCTAGCCTCTACAAGTGTACGCCTCTGGCTTTGTCAACAAGTTCAGTCGTCCTCCTCCAGTAACTGAGCCAAATCCAGTTTTAATAAGTCCATGTTCCCCTTCATGAACGGAGTGGCGGGAAAGATGACGCGCTGCCTGCCAGCCAATTGGCGGCCAGTGACAGCAGCGTCACAGCACTAGCGGGCTTGGCCAGTGGCCACGTGGAAAATTTGCGGAAAGATTTGCGTTTGCGGTCTTAGTTCCGCAACGCAAATTCACTAATTTGCGATGACTTTGCCGCAAACGCAAATCCGAAAACGAAAAACATACTTCCGCAATTGCGGAATTTGCGGCTTGCGGAAGTGTTTGCGGAAGTGCCCAGCTCTGATATATATATATATATATATATATATAACAAAAGTCTGTTCTCATAGGGAAATAAGATCGAACAGAATTGATCGTGATGAGTTTGTATGTATTACGTGGCAGCACTCTTTGCCACTATTTTGCCACTACTTCTTTTTGTGGGGCCATTTAAAGTCCGTTGTTTATGAGTCAACACCTCGAATGATCCAGCAATTAAAAGAAAAAATTACAGATCATTGTAACAGAATTAGTGCGGAAACACTTCAAAACGTAACCGACAGTTTACAAAGACGAGTAGAAATGTATGAACGGCTACATGGAATGCAATTTGAGCTTGTATTAGATTAATTGGTAAGTTGATTGTATTGTTTGTAATGTATAATTAAAACTATTTTCTCGTTCAATTCTGTTATATCTTATTTTCCTCTGAGAACGGACTTTTGTTACATCCTGCTAACAGTTTTCTTTGTTTTCACGAGGAAAAGTGGCTGAGGGATTGTCCGCTTGATTTTAAACCTATTTTATTTAAACGTTATGTAGATGATTGTTTTGTCATTTTTAAGCATAAAGATCATGCCCCTTTATTTTTAAATTACATTAATACTAAGCATCCTAATATTAAATTCTCTATGGAAGTAGAACAATACAATAAAATTTCGTTTCTTGATGTTACCATAAATATAGTACAGGCTTCTCAACACATGTATATAGAAAACCAACTACTACCCAACTCCGTACTCATTTTTTCAGCAATATTCCACTTAGTTTTAAGCTAGCTAGTATTAAGAGTCGTATTTTTAGAGCCTATCACCTTTGTTCAAGTTGGTCTTTATTTGACAGAAATTCAATACCTTAAGAGATTTTTTAACTATAATTTTTATTGTACTTTGACTATTGAGACTTTAATTTCTAAATTTTTAAATAACCTATATTCGCCCAAAATAATTCAGTCCACGGTTTCGAAACAGAAGGTTTATCTTAAGCTTCCTTTTTTAGATCATCTAACTTTTCAACTTAATAAAGATGTCTACTCTATTTTGGACAGACACTTCCCTCAATGCGACTTTATAATTATTAATTCTAATTCTAATTCTCTGCAATCCTTTTTTCGCCATAAAGATCACCTCCCCGTGCTTTTGAGATCCTTTGTTAAAACTTAGGATTTCGAAGCATTTGGGTTTTTCTTATCGAACTTCTCGCCCTCTTTCCACTCTTGAATCCTCCGCTATTCGGCATCATTCAGAGACCCATGACCACCCATGCCCCCAGGACTCCTTTGTGATTTTGTCGTCTGCTTCTAATTCGCTTGATCTTAAAATTTTAGAATCCCTTTTTATCAAGAAATTAAATCCAGAATTAAACGACAGTTTTTCCTCGATAAAATTACATACTTCCTAACCAACCAACACCTTTTTAACGCAACTTACGCACTAACTTAAGTTTTTTCTTCTTTCTTTTCTCTCCACTTGTCATTTGTAACTTTTACCATTCAGGTCAGTCCTTTTTTTAAATTTTTTAATTTTTAAATTTTGGTTTGTTCTGTTTTATTTTTACTTCCTTTTATTTTGTCTTATAATCTAGATAGTTTTTTTTCCTCAAGTTTTTTTTTTAAATCTTTTGTATTAGATTTTATTATTGTACAGTATATTTATGACATTTGTATTTACTTTAGTTATATGATTGTTTTTTAGATGCTTCTATTTAGTCACTGAAGATGGCCCCTGAGTGGACCGAAACGTTTGGCCAATAAATGTTGAGAGTCGTATCTCTTGTTTTCATATTCCTATTGAGGATAAGCTTCCCAAAGAACACTTCTATCGTAACTATATATATATACTTACTATAGTATTGTATGATATTTTACGAGGGTTTGAACAATGGTTCAGGATCTATGTTTTGTTTTCCCCTTTTTTTTTCTTTTTCTTTTTAATTTCATTCCTGTCACTCAGAGGAAAAGAATGTCCAAAGAAAAAGAAATTATCACTAATCAGTTATTTTTTATGCCTAGAAATTTTGTTTCTAGAACTTTTTTCCAAAACTGTATATAACTGACAGTTGTGTGACAGACATCATATACATGGTGGATTGTGTGAAAAAATGACTGGTTGTTTTTTTTTAATCTGTTAAATCGTGTTAATTTATTTTTTTAATTTTTTTAATCGTATCTGTCTATTTAGAAGTGTCAAAAGCTGATTGTATTATGCTGCGATTCCAAAAATTTTTAAGTCCTTTTTCACGCGGATGATTTACGAGTATATTGGGAGATTACCCATAATTTTCTCGGATGAAGGAGTGTTCACATGGTTACGTATGACTGAGCGTTTTGATTCATGCAAAATAGCGGTTGGCTGGGATTACTTTCCACTCGATGCCATTCCCATTCCAAATGTGGAAATGCACAAAGGGAGAAATCCGCATTCGAAATCTCTTTTAATAAAGATTTACTAATATTTATGGAATATCTGTAATAATTATTTTTAAGATTTAATATATATGGTGGCGCAAAAATCGCGCACCATACGAATTTCCAGTGTTGACTATAGTCTATTATTTTTTTTCTTTTAGGTAGCAGAGGGCTGTGAAATTAACAATAGACGAGAGGGTAAGCTTGGTAGTATTAGGTACTATACAAATCGATCAATGGCTACAGAATTTAATTCTGTAGCGATTGATCGATTTGTAGTACTTGGTATTCCATGCATTAAAACCAAGCTCACCCTCTCGTCTATTGTTAATTTCGCAGCTATCCCCCTACTTAAAAGAAAAAAAAAATAATATATCAGGTTGTAACGTAAATTCTACTCGATTAGAAAACGGACGATAGATAATAGAATAACATCAAGATAATGTGAAATAGTTTTAGAAATGTTGCAAAATACACGCGGCGACAGGTTCGCACATGTTTTATCACGATACAGAATGATACAGAATGACTTTGGCTAGTGTAGGATGAGGCTAATGAATATTTTCTCTGGTGTTTTTCATACAGTTACAACGCCACCCCTGCGATATTACAGTAATTGAAAAAACATGGAGCCAACGAAAGAGCATATTCGACATGTGATGCTGTATGAATTCCATAAAGGATCTAACGCTAGTGAATCCGCAAGAACCATTCAAAGAGTTTATGGAAATGATGTTGTGAGCGAATGGATGTGTCGGAGATGGTTTGAGAAGTTCAGAAGTGGAGACTTCAGTCTGAAAGATTATCAACGAACAGGACGACCAAGTGAGTTAGATGAAGAGTTGCTGAAAGCAACAGTGGAGGAAAACCCAACGGTAACTGTAAGAGAACTTGGCCTGCAACTCGACGTTAGCCATATGACCATTCATCGTCATTTGAAGCTGTTAGGAAAAGTAGTGAAGGTTGGAAAATGGGTTCCGCATGATTTGTCACAAACAAATCTTCAACATCGAATCGATATTTGCACGTCACTGCATTCTCGGCAACTGCAGGCACCGTTTTTGAATCGGATCGTCACTGAGGATGAAAAATGGGTCCTTTATAACGATATTAAGCGTCGCATCAGTGGCTTAGCCGTGAAACAAAGCCTGAACCTCAGCCAAAGAATGGACCCCATCCAATAAGAAAATTTTGCTCTGCGTTTGGTGGATATGCAAGGAATTATTCATTTTGAGCTTCTGCCAGATAACCAAACAATCACAGCTGAAGTCTACTGCCAACAACTCCAACGATTGAAGATGGCATTACAAGGAAAACGTCCCGCATTAATTAATCGCAGAGGTGTTCTATTCTACCAAGATAACGCGCGCCCTCACACTGCTCGAATCACCACTGCCCAATTGGAGGCATTTGGTTGGGAAAAACTGCCTCATCCACCTTATTCTCCGGACAACGCACCTTCAGACTACCATTTATTCAGAAGTCCGCAACACCACCTAGATTTACAAAAGTTGCAATCCAGGGAAGCTATCGAAAACGAAGTGATCGCTTTTTTTAACTCGAAACCAAGGGATTTCTTCGAACGTGGCATAAAAAAACTTTTCTACAGGAGGGAGAAGGTTATAGAAAAAGAAAGGAATTATATTGATGATTAATTTGTCATCATGTCATTTAATTTTTGTTGTGAATAAACTAAAAATTCGAGCAAATTTGTCCTTATGAGTCATTTAATTTTTGTTCTGAATGAACTTAAAAATCGAGCAGAATATGTGTTACAACCTTATACTATAGTCAACACCTTTGCGCCACCCTGTATGTATCGTATTACATAATTCATCCTCATATGCAGCTATAAGTTCGTTTGTGTGTATTAAATTAATTAAATACTCTTTACTCATAATATTTGCATATTACATAATTATAATTACTTATGAAGTAATATGTTATCTTTAATTAACTTGAGAGCCCGGTAAAGCCTCAAGCTAAGGGCCAAATTAAATAAAAAAATAAATATCAAGAGTCTAATTAATATTTGTATATTTTGTGTTAAAATTATTGTAATTTTGTGAAAAATGTTATATTTATTTTTATTATTGAAGGGTTTTCAAGTTCAAATATTTCGAAAGGTCCTTTTCGGCTTTTGGGATAAAGACCACCATACCCTCTTCTGCGTACAAATTATTTTAGTTTCCTATACCAATAGAGCACGAAAAGATTGATTCTCTCGAGTCACAAGATTTTAAGTACAGTGATTGCTTGAGGATAGTTTGAGAGGCAAATCTATACGTTGATATAATGTACATTTAGGGGGAAAGTATTCACTTCTTTATAAAATACATTTTCAAGGAAAACATTTATACCAAAGAAGTTTCCTAAATATGTAATTAATTACTAACTAAGTAAATTTTAGGTCGTGGTATCCATCATTTGAACAACACAAAATAAAAGCCTTTAACATAACGTCAGTACACAATAAGGCAAAAGTCACGAGCCAATGCATTCACGCATTCAATTTTCTTGTGATAACACAGAGTTCTTCGCGAAGGTGGGGCCTCATTTTGCGGGAATAAACCCATCGCCATTCCTTCTATTTGTGTATATATTTCTAATATATCATTAATTCATTCACAGACAGCTTTAACAATTTTGTAAGAGTTGATTTATTAACCGAAAACATCGTCAGAGCGTATAATATTGCGACCCTTATCAATAGAAATAGCCATTAATGAAGAGTCTATATTCAAACTATAGTCGTTAAACAACGAGTATCTGATAAGGAGCTAATTGCCTCGACAAACTGAAAGGAGTCTTTCAATGTGTATTAATTGAGAGTTAATGAGTTTAAAATTAGGAAAAAAAATTTAGCTTTTTATAATTAAGAGAATTAATTGCGGACAGAATGGGTTGGATAGATAAATTATTATTTTTATGAGTTTTGAGAGTCCGTAAAAGACGTCAGCTGTGGAACTGGATACAAAAATCTCATTAGGATAAAAAATTATTTCACTTTCTATTTTAAGCGCACGGGAATAACGTCTGCATGTATTTAATTTTCAGATTGACGAAGGCTGCTTTGCGTTGTCTAAAGATGCGAGCCAATATTTGATATGCCTGAATCAGCGTCAATGGAATATTAAATTCAGCGCAACAGGTAAGGAAAATTTTCAGAAACTTAATTCGTTCTTCGATGTATTGCATGGCTTCTCGTGTGAGAACTTCTCCATCGTAGTATTATGAAAGAGAACCGGTATTATATACTTTACTGGGAGCAGACTGTTTCATTTATGCATCAATACAATTCAAACGATACAGTATATAAAGTCTAGTTTCACGAGTATGTCCTATGCATTCTTTGTGGTTATTTTTTCATGACGAATTGAATTAAGAAACTTATTTACTGTCAACCTTTTACCCACATATGTTTTTGATAAAGTAGCAAATCTTCTCAATATTTCTGTATATATCAACTTAGCTCCCCATCTCAAACTGCTCCTAAGCTCTTAATGTACTTAAAACTTCCTTATACTCGGGAGAGTCAGGAACTAAACTCGTTTCTTCTCTATGATTCGTTCTTCAACTGGAACATCCGCTTGTGTTTTCAGGTACATAACCTTGTACAAACCCTTCTTCATTACGGAGAATATTAAAGCACGAAGACACTCTGTATTCTTAAGTTCATAAACCCCCTCCAAGTTCACTTACATTCGTGTGGTAAATATCAAACCAGATTCTCAGGAAGAAATTTTCCTCTAACTAAAACGAATGGTAAATACAAAAGTACAGGCGTTTTGCAAAGGTCGGGACACGCTGAACCATAAGGTAGGTGTAACCATAGGTGTATGAGGCGGGGGGTCTGGGGGGCGACAGCCCCCCTAGGAGTACGGAATTGAGCATTTTCAGGGCAAATATTGAAATTTTCAGGGCAGATTTTTCCTGACATTCCTTTGTTTTTTCTTTACTTCTTGAGGTGAATTAATTACTTGCTACTATACTTGTAGTTAATAATTAAAACGTAAGTTGAGGACTTACTGAATTCTATATCAATTGCCGTAGTTTTGATTGTCATTTAGAAATGTAGCAAAATTTTATCTCATTATTATGAATTGTAAAATGTTTTTCATATAAAAAAGCTTTAATATATGTTACTCACACTCTAACCTTTGTGTTATTTTATGCTACACATAGTGCTTACGCGGAAATCAGGGAAAATTTTCAGGGCAAATTTTTTCCGCCCCCCCAGTAAAGTGCCATCCCATACGCCTATGGGTGTAACTCAGTGTATCCCGACTTTGGTAACTGATGGTAGTGGTAAAACTACATCCAACCAGAATATTTATTAATTTAAACGTTTGGAACAACAGTTACATCCAATAGCTGTGGAAAAATTAACATTTCTGGCAAATAACGTCTCAATTGTATAAAAAAAAACATTAGAAACTCTACGAAAACATCACTTGAAACCCGCTCACAAATCGCAATGAGTATACGAATGCTCATTTTAAAGTTTCTAAAACTTAATACTCACCAACCACTTTAATTCTAACAACTTCCAAACCAACGAGACTTTGCTATACCAACTAAATTAATCCTCTTGTTTTCCCAAGCGATTCAAGCACATAAGGCTGCGCATAAAGCGAATGCTCCATAATTCTATGCTGCGAATTATGTTTGTATTTCGAATTTGTTATGCAAACATAACTTTATGTTTATTTCTTCATGCTTGTTTAATAACATTCAATAAAGTCTATTTTAATTTTAACTAATCCAACGTAACTTAACTAAACCTTCTATCCATTTACGTCAATGTTCATATATATATATATATATATATATATATATAGAGATATATAGAGAGAGAGAGAGAGAGAGAGGAGAGAGAGAGAGAGAGAGAGAGAGAGAGAGAGAGAGAGAGAGAGAGAGAGAGAGAGAGAGAGAGAGAGAGAGAGAGAATTTCCATTATAAATGGATAAATGTAAGAGAAGGTGCATTTGATTAAATAAGTGATTACGCTTTTGAAGGTAAATCCTCTCTCTCTCTCTCTCTCTCTCTCTCTCTCTCTCTCTCTCTCTCTCTCATTGTGGAACGCATTCAAAGTAAGACGATTTTAATGAAATGTATCCATGCCTCTTTCTCTCTTTGGAATACAAAGGGGAAGCCGGTTGGATGCTGCAGCGGTTCAAACGTTAAGTGCCAAATCACAAAAGGACGGAGGGCAATGAGAAGAGAGAACGAAGAGAAATAAATGGAGTGAAGGAGAGATGTCGGAAAGGGGGAAAGATAGGTGTGTGATCTACTCTCTCTCTCTCTCCCTCTCTCTCTCTCTCTCTCTCTCTCTCTATATTATATATATATATATATATATATATGATATTTGTTTATGCAGGAAAGAGGGGGCCAAGGGCGAACGGCCGCAAAAACGTCCCACCCCCCACCCGCTCATAGAGTAAGAAGTGAGCCAAAATCAAGGTCCAAGGTTTTCGAGATGCCTGGACACTCAGTGTTTGAAAGATTGGAGGTCAAAGGAACGGGGAGAGATGGATTGAGGAAGATTATTCCAGAGTTGATCAGTTGAGGATGAGAGATTGAAAATACCGATTAACCTTTGCATCAGAGAATTAGACAGCAAATGAATGAGAATGTGTCGAAAGTCGGCTATTGGCGCTCTCCTTAAAGGAGGAGGCATGCAGTTAGAGTTCAGAACAGCAGTGTCCGTTATAATAGCGATAGTAAAGAGAGATTGAGGCAACTCTACGGCAAAAAGAGAGATTGAAGACAGTCATTAAGAGGCGGGGAATTGATGAAACGAAAAGTCTTTGATTCTATCCGGTCAAGTAGAGCTGTGTGGATTGAGCCAACCCCACATGAGAAGCGTATTCCATACAGGGACGGACAAGTACCCTGTACAGAGACAGCAACTGAATTGGGGTGAAGAAACTGCGGAGCCGGTACAGCACACCTAACCTCTTAGAAGGTGTTTTAGAAAGAGAGTATGTGATCTTTCCATGAAAGATCACGAGAAAAGGAAACTCAAGAGAAGAGGAAGGATTGAGTTGTGTATTGTTGAAAATAAAGGGATAGTTGTGTGGAAGATTGTGACGAGTAGACAGATGAAGAAACCGAGTTTGTGAGGAATTAAAAACAACGAGGTTTTCTCTGCACCCAATCGGAGATAGAAAGACCAGAGGTCAGGTGCACCATAGCCGTCCTACGCGAATCATGGAGTGGTTGTTGATAGGTACGCTTTTGAAATGGGTGGAAAAATGAAGGGTGGAATCAGTGGTATAGGAGCGGATAGGAAAGGAAGGGTGACTTCATATATCATTGATAAATAAAAGGAAAAGAGTGGGTGACAGGACGGAGCCCTGAGGAAAACCACTATAAAGAGCTTTGGGAGAACACTGGCTATCTACAACCGTAGCTATAGATCGGCCAGAAAGGAAATTAGAGATGACAGCACAAATAGAAGGATAGAAATCGAAGGAGGGCAGTTTGGAAATTAAAGATTTGTGCCAGGCTCTATCAAAAGCTTTTGATATGTCTCGAACAAAAACAAACGTTTCACCTAAATCCTGAAAAGAGGATGACCAAGAGTCAGAGAGATATGTTAGAATATCGCCAGTAGAGCATCCCTTGTGGAACCCATACTGACGATCTGAAATAAGATTTTGAGAAGAGAGGTGTTTAAGAATCTTCCAATTAAGGATAGATTCAGAAAGCTTAGAAAGGCAAGAAATCAAAGCAATTGGACGATAGCTGAGGGTTGAGAGCGGTCACCCTTCTTTGGGACAGGCTGAACGAAAGCGAACTTTCAGCAGGAAGGAAAAGTACCAGATGAAAGACAAACACGAAAAAGTTTACCGAAGCAGGGTGTCAGCAGAGAAGCACAGTTTTTGAGAACAACAGGAGGAACACCATCAGGACCGTACGCCTTCCTAGAGTTGAGCCCAAATAGGGCAGAAAAGACATCTTTGGAAGGGATTCTAATTTCAGATATAATTCAGTCGGAGGGAGGAGGAGATGAAGGAACACGCTGGAATCATTCAGGGTTGAGTTGGAGGCGAAAGTCTCAGCGAAAAGTTCAGCTTTATCAGGAGAAGAGGCGACAACTGAGCCGCCAGAATGGAAAAGAGGTGGGAAAGAAGATAAAGTAAAGTTGTTGGAAAGGTTCTTGGCTTAGTGCCATAAAGAGCGAGAAGAATTAGAATTGGATAGCTTTTCACATTTTTGTCTGATGAAAGAATTTTTTTTCGAGTCGAGGAACAGATTTTGCACAATTCCGGGCAGAAACATAAGCTGACTGAGAGTCAGGAGTTGGATGGCGACGGTATCTTCTGAAAGCCTCCTCCCTGTTGCGGATATCATTAGACAGGAGCAGTAGTAGTCATTCCATGGAAAATCAAAGACGTACCGCATAAGAGCCTCCCAATCAGCAGCGCCAAAATGCCAAAGGCGCCTACTCTTGGGAGGATTCAAAGGCCGAATTAGAGCGATGGGACAGGAAACAGATATAAGATTGTGGTCGGAGGAACCCAACGGAGAAAAAAGTTTGACAACAGAGGAAGAAGAAGAAGAAGGATTAGTGGTGAGAAATAAATCCAGAATGTTGGTTCTGTACAATCTGCTCTAGGCCATTCAGAATGGAGAAGTAAGTTAGTTCACCAGAGGTGTCACTGAAATGGGAGGAAAGCCAAAGGTGGTGGTGAACATTGAAGTCTTCTAAAATGGAGATTTCAGCGAAAGGAGAGTTGGATAGAATGTATTCCGCTTTAGAAGTAAGATAGTCAAAGAGTTTTGGATAGTCAGTAGAAATAGGAGAAAGGTGGACAGCGCATATGTATTTAGTTTGAGATTGGCAATTAAGCCGTAGCGAGAGGGTGTAGAATTCGAAAAATTCAAGTTCGGGAATATTAGAGCAAGTTAGGTCGTTGCGTACATATGTGCAACATTCACCTTTGGAGTGAAATTGAGAAAGTAGGAGGGTACAGAAAATGGGTTGTCAGTTGTCTCAGACACCCGAGTTTTAGTGAGGAAGAGAAGGTGAGGTTTTGAGGAGAGGTGGTGCTCAACAAATTGAAAATTTGAGGAAAGGCCACGAATGTTGCAAAAGTTTATGAAAAGTGAATCAGGCAGAGGCCCATGATATTTTGAATATGCAGTAGCAAAACCAGCCCCACTGGTCAATATGGGTGCATAAAATTAATTTTTTATTGAAACTGATTTTAAGTAAAAATGACTCTACTACATATCGTGTAATGCCCGCATAGGTTACTACATAATATTTGGTTCGATGATTTTTCAGTGTTTGATGAGAATGGATGAGTTACGGGTTACTTAACCCATATTTTATAACCTGCGTAAAATATAATTTACCGTGTTTTCATTCGGTTAAGTTACTTAAGTCGAGTTATATATGTATAATTTTTTATCAGCAGAGAGATCTATGGAGCTAAAGGACATGAAACAAACCAGTCGAATATAAATAATTTATATGTGGTATGATCATCTTTTAAATGAAATCCTTTTATGCTCCAAAAAATCAGTTATATCCGCATTAATATTCATATGGTGTGGAACAGCTTATAATCAAGTGTTTACTGCGCACGCTATAGACAGTTTCGGCAAATGTGTAAGTTTGGTGGGATCTTTACATTTGCTGCGTAGAATTTATTACGCCACCTTTCTTGATTTATTCCTTTGACGAGGCCAAATGTTCTGTGAGATAACGAAAATTTAGCTGATATATGGCCTTATCTTTTTTAGATATTCCACAAAAATGTCTGATAACACTGCCCAACAAAAAAAAATGTTTTGCTGGTGATTTAATTCTAAGACCTGTTTCTGGATAATATTGATGTGCTGATTTCAAAAATCACCTTAGATTTTGTCCATCACATCAGGTTTTCGTGCAATATTCAATGCAATATGCCTATTTTGGGTGATCCATGAAGGGCACTTATCAAAATTGATGATTTTTGAGACCTGTTAACAGCTGTTTTGCTGTTAAAATTTTATCTGTGGAATACGCAAATCTGTGCATTAAATCTAAAGGTCATGTACAACATATTAAAATCTTGGGTATCTGTGATTTCCCCAGGTGTGAGCGTGACGTCATGATCATGGATTCATTTTTTGCTTATTTAAACACTTTTAATCACTTTATGTGTCAATATTAGCATTGTATATTAACCCATTAACACCTGTATTAAATTTATATTCTAAATGTAATTATTTTTTGCCTTAATTCAATGTTTAGATACTAGTGGATAGCATTTGATGTTTAAATATTTATTTCGTTGGAAAATTATAGAGTAATAAGCCGTTACATATATGTCACGCTAGGATCAAATGAGTACATTTTCCACAGATATTCTATTTATTATAAAAAACGCCACAATTTCATTGAAATATAAAAATTTTCATATCAAACAATGTTTCATATATATATGTGTGTGTGTGTACATATAGATATTTTTCCATTTATTATTTTATATGATAGCTCATGTTACACGTAAGGCAAAGCCCAACCTTACATTTATTACATTCACTGAATGGAACTTTAGAACACCCCTCTCCTGCACACCACCTCCTTTTTTGATCTTTAGTCTCGACAAGATAATGGTTGATTCCATCAAAATGTATGTCACTCATCACTCTTCCATCTTCTCGAAATCTTTTCATTGTGGGCTGTCTGGCCCCTTTTGGAACACACCCATACCTTTGCAAATATATTTGGGCAATTTGCCGCCGGAAGTTTAGCTGTGTATCTGTGACACGTTTTTTTCAGCAACAGCCATGCATTCTGAATCAAAACATCCAAAAGCCAAGTAAATATACACCACCACTACTTTTTACCTCTTATTGATACCCTATATTTGCTTACATTCTGATCTTGTCTGTCAGTTCCACCCATATGTTGGTTGTACCGGTGAATTAAATTAGGACATTGAACATCAATAATTTTAGTTTTTGCTTTTGAATATCTTGTTACAGTACTTTGCGAAAGGGATGATGGTCATGAACAGTACTCGCAACTGTGACAATGGAGTTATCCATCCACCTGGTAACTAAAATTTCATTTGCCGTATCAACTACTGAATCATGAGTGCCTCTGGGTTCCTTTTTCATGAGAGGAATAGACTTTAGTGGGCACCCTTTTAAACGATTTTGTCTCATTGTTCCCGTTGACCCATAACCTCTCATTTTCAGTTCAGCGAGAAGAGCATAAATGGTGAAAAGATTATCAAAATATAGATTATAAGGCAAAAGGCGTTTAGCCTCTGGTAAAGCCTCGATGTTTTTTAACACTGAAGCACCACATTTACCAAAAGGTTTTTCATATTCTTCATTCCCTTCAAATGTTCGTCCCTGATACAAATCAAAGGTAATGAGGTAACCATCATCAGTGTTGAGACACCAAGCTTTATACCCAAACCTGATTGGTTTGCCCAAAATACAGTGTTTGCATCCATGACGCCAAAAATATTCAATCATGGCTTCATCATGAGACAAACTTTTCTGAGGCTGAAAATTGCTTACAAAATGCTTTTCAAGCAACTTGATGAGAGGTCTCAATTTCACATATTTATCCACTGATGATAAGGAGTTATTGTCAGCAAAATGAATAAATTGCATTATTTTGACAAAACGATCTCTTCTCATTGCATTATATACTGCGTGATTTCTTATATCATCTGAATTATCCTAAAAATGTCTTTTGGATGGCACAGGATTGTAGCCAGAAATGATGAGAATGCCGATAAAAACCCTTATTTCTTCCCTAGAGACCACAAACCCAAGTTCACCTTTTTGACTTGTGTACACTCTAGTCTCACGTATAATCAAATCTATAACCTCATTATCAAAAAAGAGCTCAAAAAGCTCCATAGGCGAAAAATCTTTGTACTGACGATAATTTGTTTCTGGAAATATTGAAGAGCAACTGTTCAAAATATAATTTTCCACCCACTTTGGTAATTGATGATTATGATAATAAATGCCACTAAAATCATCGTCTCCTACGCGAGTTTCAGATGACATTACAACTTCAGCTGGTGCATTGAGCTGTCTTCCTGACAGGTTATCAAGGAGGCCTCCTTCATCCTCTTTTGCGGAGTCTTCATCGGTTATGTTACTGTTGTTATCAGTAGGCTCTGTGTAACAGCGTATAGGCCCGCTGATATCACACTCTTCATCTTCTAGTAGATGTGCAATATCAGACAGAGTAACTTTCCTGAAATGATATATAGAGAGATAGATAGATAGATAGATAGATAGATAGATTGTAATGTTATTATGTTTGTCATAAGTTCAACACAGCTATTTTAGAATAAAGCCTATGCCTATATCAATTTGTACATGTGAACACCTAGTGTGACACATGTGTAACACGCTCTTATAATTCCATTATATGGCTGGAATTTTAAAAAATTTTGAAAACTAACAAATTCAAGTTCAAATTTATTATATGTTTAGGATAACACACATAAAAAGTAGAAAAAATACTAATATTTAATTTATTTTTATATATCTTACATTTTTGTGGTTGCCATGAAACCAACTTTTTAACACTACTACTACTTTGAACGACACCAGAGACACTAAATTATTGCTCGATTTTGGAGAAACTTTGTGTATGACAATTATACAGTAGAACCTGTAATTCATGCCAAATGTACGATTTCTGAAATGTATTAATTGATATGCAATTAACAGATGTTTTCCACAGATAAGAAAAATGTGACATATATGTAACGGTAGGTTTTAATGGGTGTATATTAAAGTTCACTCCCTGCACAATTGTTTACTTTTCCATGCTGATTCTGAGTATGTAAAAACTTATTTTTTGAAAAGAAAAAAAATTGGGCATAACCCTGCCAAAATGCGACATCTCCGTATTTGATTGTTCGAAAACCTGACGTGATAGGCAAAAACTAAGGTGATTTTTTAAATCAGCACACCAAAGTTACCTAAAAACAGGTGTTAGAATTAAATCAGCAAAATTGGTGTTGGGCAGTGTAATCCTCCACACCACGAAGTGAACAGAGTTAATGCTGAATTAAGAGTTCAAATTATCTCTCCTAAAACGAAGCAAGAGCCAAGAGAAATTGCGATGGATTTCAATCCGAGGACCAGTTGAAAGAACCTTAAAGCGAGTGCAGGAAAATAACAGTGGCAAGTTATTTGGTAAGACACGATCGCATTATTCAAAGATTCTCTCTTGCAAATCGCTTTAAGACAGCCTGTAAATATACGCAATACATAACCATTCATGAGGACCATGGAACTGCTGTAAGTACGGTCACTGTACGAAGAAAGCTTCAAGAACATGGGCTGCAAGGAAACGTTCCTGTCAGAAAGCTGTATGTTAATGATGCGTATAAGAAAAAAATGGCTTCAGTTTGCAAAGGAACATCAAAAGTGGCGTTGTATTGGTGATACCGAAATTGAAGTATATGGAAGGGAAAAAGCGAAGTTTGTGAGACGAGGTAGCCATAAAAGGTTTCATTCTAACTGTGTCAGTAAGACTGTGAAACATGATGATAGTTCTGCTGTGGTGTAGTGTTGATTCATTTAAGCAATGGAATAAATAATCTCGTGGAAATCGATGGAAATATGAATAAGACACACTACTATACAGAATTTTAGTTCAGAATGCACTGTCGAGGGGAGGTCGTTTAATTGGGAGGGGATTCATCTCCCAGCGAGACAACGACTGCAACTCAGAAGAAGATTTAGTTAGAGAGGCAAGAACAGAGTGAGAGAGTCCAAGTGCTAAAATTTCCATTCCAACCATGCTCTGAACCCCAGAAGTGAATAATAAGATCTTAAAAAAGTGAAATCAACAGACAGGCTATATAATATACAGGCTCTGGTTGATTCGTCGTTGTTGACTCGTAAAAACATCAGAGGACACACTAAATACTGAATAATGGCTGGCTTTGTTCGTTATTACTTATTCCTTTGACTTATTTGTTGTGTCTCGTATTTCACAATTTTAGTTATGCATTAAGCTAGAAATGAGGTAACTCTTCGTTTTTGTTCGCCTTTTTCTTCATATCTGTCTGTGGATTCACAAGTATTATATATATATATATATATATATATATATATATATATATATATATATATAACAACCAAGGTTGTTACGTTTTCTTACATAATCCCGTCAAACGGCAAAAAAAAAAAGAAAAAAATTTGCATTGGATTTACCGAACCTCAAAATATACTTCGAAAAGAACTAAAGAACACAAAACATATTCTAAACTTGTAATCTGTTGTGTTTTCGAGTGTTGTTTTCTAACGTATGAAAAAGAATGTTAAAAAACAATTTTTTTATGAGAGAGAGAGAGAGAGAGAGAGAGAGAGAGAGAGAGAGAGAGAGAGAGAGAGAGAGAGAGAGAGAGAGAGAGAGAGAGAGAGAGAGAGAGAGAGAGAGAGAGAGATTATTTTCTTGTACTTCTTCTTTTATCTTTCTGCTTGCATGGCTTCGTTTCTCAGTTTACGAGGATCAGGTTCCGATAAGGTCAAAGGTGTCGAAAACGTCGAAATGAGTGCCGAAGGCAGGTCAACGAGAGTCGGAGTTTGAACCGACGAACGGCGTTCGAGAGTTTTGCAATTTCTGCGAATTTCATTTGCAGCAATTTCGTGATGATTGATTGAGATTGTCTCATCAGAGGCGAAACACACAAACTCGTAATGTTTAAGTCAATGTTGAGAATAAGAAAATAAACTCTTCAATTTGCATGGGCTACTTCTAAGACAATTTTAATGGGTGGCTTAAAATAGTTTTTTTTTTATTTGTATTTGATCACAAAAAAAACACAAATCAAATCAGATGTATATGTTAGGTTGATGCATATATATATATATACTCATATGCTCATATATACACATATTTATTTAGTAGGTGGGTGAAATCTTTCTGTACGTGGGCAACTGCCCACCCACCCGGGTGAATAAGTTACAATGGTGAGGAAAAGACCTCCGGAGGCCTTTTCCTCACCAGTGTAACTCACTTCCATATTAGCCATTGCGTTATTCTACCTGCAACATAAAAAAGGCACCAAAACAAGACATCAATTTGAACATTTGTTTTATTTCTAATGTATTACTTTTGTAAATTTAATTTAAAATAAATTTTCTTATGAAACCGGATTTATGGGACACCCTGTATAAGGAGAGAGAGAGAGAGAGAGAGAGAGAGAGAGAGAGAGAGAGAGAGAGAGAGAGAGAGAGAGAGAGAGAGAGAGAGAGAGAGAGAGAGTTAAATAACTAAATTATCTTTTAAATGTTGTCACCAACAATAAATAAATTAAATAAATAAATGTTCTTCGAATTGAAAAGAGCTATTAAAAAATAGGATCTTTTCCGTTCTATGGGAACCATTGAAATGAGAGAAATTAATATTTTTTACACACACACACACACACACACACATATATATATATATATACACACACACACACATATATGTATGTATGTATGTATGTATGTATGTACGCCTCGGTGGTGTAGTGGTTAGCGTCGCTGACTACGAATTCATCGGCCCCGGTTTCGAGACCCGATGACGGCAGCCGGCGCGCAGCAAAACCCAACTGTTCATCCTTCCACACAATAAAGAAAGTGGTTGATAGATAAATGGGTACCCTGGGTGCAGAGCTGGGCATTTGCGGCATATTTTGCGGTACTGCGGTACTGCGGTACTACCAAACTACCAAACCGGCACCAAACCGGTACGCGGAAATTTGAATGCGGTAGCGGTACTGCGGTACTTTCAGCGATCCTTTGCGGTACTGCGTTATGCGGTTCCGGTTTGCGGTTTGCGGTAGTACCGCAGTACCGCAGTACCGCAAAATATGCCGCAAATGCCCAGCTCTGCCTGGGTGGCCTAGTGGTTAAGGCGCTGGGCTGCTCGTGGGGCGTGGTTCGGATTCCACGTTAAACTGTAGGTCTAAGGTGGAGTGAAAAGCTTGACCTTCATCAGAATGAACAATTCGGGCGGAAGCTAACCAAAGGTTTTATATATATCGAAACCTACGATAAAATTATTGAATGCCCGGTTAGGTCAACTGTACGCCCTTGACGATTGATTAGGTTAAGTCGTGATATTTTCGTTAAAACTAACGAAAATATCACGACTTAACCAATCGTCAAGGGCGTACAATTAACCTAACATGGCATTCAATTAATCTAATCGGGCATTCAGTTGATCAAACGGGCATTCAATTAACCTAACCGGGCATATATATATATATATATATATATATATATATATATATATATATATATATATATATATATATAGCCTAGATCTTTGCGCGAACTGAGAAAAGATGGCCAAGAGCCTACATCAATTTTCAACACAAATTACGTATCGTCCAATTTTGAAGAAACGACAAATATTTTTTGTTTTTATTTACAGTATGTTCATTTTTCATTCTGTTTCATCTTCTCTCTCTCTCTCTCTCTCTCTCTCTCTCCTCTCTCTCTCTCTCTCTCTCTCTCATATCCTCGTGTTTCTTTGTCATTAGAAATACATATTGCAATAAATAAAAAATTAATAGTGAAACGTATCAACTGCAAAGATTCATTAATTTAAAGACGCCATGGAAGCAGAATGCATTAGACCGTCTTCATTGAAGAAACTTTTACAATGAATGAATTTCTCAAGTTAGAATCTTTATTTTGAATTCATATTCTGAACGTTTTGAAATGAATTCCATACAAAAATCCGTCACAAATAAATGGGATAAAAATATTATAATTAATTAGTCTTTTATTCGCGTTTACAATTTTTCTTTCGATTATTTTCCTTCTGTAATTTTTATCTTGTTTTGAAATGAATTAATTCTTTTTCGAATTATTTTTGAGTAGGAAAAATTTAAAAAAAAAAAGGTTCGTTTCAAAGACCTCGTTAAATATTTATTATATTACTCATAGATTATTAATTGTCATTATTAGCAGTCAATGAAGAATTATTTTCCTTTTAGACACAATAGTAACGGTTATTTTATATATATATATATATATATATATATATATATATATATATATATATATATATATATATATATATATATATATCGGGTGATTACAAATGATCTTTCCGATTTTAAACATTTATTATGAAAAAAACTAACAAAGCTACATGAAAAGCAAGATATACAAATGAAGAAGAACTCAAAAAGTTTATTTACAAGCGATTAAAGTTCAATATGAGCCCCTTTTGTGGCTCCTTTTGAGGTTACAACACTCCTGAATGAGCAATTGCTCATTCCTTGGCCCCTCTTTACTTCTTCCTCTGGGGCTATGTCAATGGGGGAGTGGGTTTGCAACAAGGGGAATGGGGGTTATCTCCCCAAGTTGCATGAAGGGGGGGTGAGGTTTTTTTTGGGGGGAGAGGGAGAATGACCTTCCCCCTAAGGGGTAACTCTAACGTGCCCTCGCCGTAAGCGAGTTTGCGAAGCACAAGCCCCGCCCGTAGGGCAGGGAGCCGAAGGCTCTGCTTTATATATATATATATATATATATATATATATATATATATATATATATATATATATATATATATACACCGGGTGTCCCAATAAAATGTTTACACATCATATTAACATATATATCAACATGCACACTTTAGATGATAGTAATATGCGCTGATATATTAGTATATTTATAGTACTTAGTAATAGTAGTATAGTAGTATAGTAATGGTGTATTGTACTTAAATAACAGTAGTATCCCTTGTTACAGGAAATGGCGGCATTGCAGTTATCGTTTGAGCAACGTAAGTGGATTCTGAAGCACTAATGGAAGACGGAGAATGTGGCTGAGGTACAGAGACATTGGAGAAATGAGTTTGGGACATCACCACCATCACGGGTAACAATTACAAGATTACGTGATAAGTTTGAGACTGACGGAACAGTGCAAAACGTCAACAAAAGCCGATCTGGAAGACGTCGCACTTCAACTGACAATGAAAGTGTTGAGACCGTGTTACAGGCCTTCACAAACTCTCCAAATAAGTCTACAAGGCAATGTTCTCGTGAGACTGGTGTTTCTAAATCCAGCGTTCATCGCATTTTGCGACGTGAAAAGTGGAAACTGTGCATACCTAGACTGCTCCATGCAATGAACGAGGACGATCCAGATCGTCGAAAAGAATTTTGTGAGTGGTTTTTGCACATGTGTGTGATGAAAAACAATCTTTTCCTGATTTCATTGTTTGTTCCGATGAAGCCACTTTTAAACTTAATGGTACTATCAATCGACACAACTGTGTGTACTGGGCCACCGAAAATCCAAACGTAACAGAAGAACGAGCACTTAATCAACCAGGAGTGTCAGTGTGGTGTGGTCTGTCTTCCAGAGGACTGATAGGGCCATTTTTCTTTGAGGACACTGTCACAGGTGCTGCTTACTTATCAATGCTGCAAGACAACATTGTGCCTTCAATCAGAGTTCTTTTTTTGGAAGAAGAGTGTTACTTTCAACGGGATGGCACGCCACCACATTACCACAATGACGTTAGAAATTTTCTCAATGTTTGTTTTCCTAGAAGATGGATAGGACTTAGGGGATGTACGGAGTATCCACCACGATCTCCTGACTTAACACCCTTAGACTTTTACTTGTGGAGCACTCTGAAGAACACTGTGTATGCTGAAAAACCAAGGACACTACAGGCCTTGAGACACGAAATTGAAATAGCCTGTGCTAACATTCCACTCCGAACAATCCGAACAGTATGCCGATCTGTTGCGCGCCGTTGTCAAGAATGTATTGATGCTAGTGGCGGACATTTTGAACATTTAAAACATTAAAGTAAGCAGCACAACCATGAAGGTATTGACGCTGCTGGCTGATATTTCGAACATTTAAACATTAAAGAAGCCTATTTGCTATCTATTTACTATCCGCCTATTTTGCTTATTGATATATATGTTAATATGATGTGTAAGCATTTTTTTGGGACACTCGGTATATATATATATATATATATATATATATATATTATATATATATATATATATACACGCAGGGCCGGCGATAGCTGCCACGGGCCCCGGGGAAGGATTGATATATGGGCCCCCCCTGTTTACTCAGTATTTTATTATGAATATTCTTTGTGTACACTGTACATAACAAGTAAACTGATTATATGTCCAAGTCACTATTCAAAACATACAGTATGATAATCTCTATAAAATGTATGTTCATTAATTATATTTCATCTGATAGTTAATCAATTGCTTTATTAATATTTTTAGATTTTATCCCCTCTCTTTCCGGGCCCCGGGGATTTAACCGGCTTCCCCGCCCTCTCGGCGGCCCTGTATATACATATATATACACAGTAGTCCCTCTATAATCGTCGCCATGGACTATCGTCGTTTCGATCTATCGTCGTTCCCTATTTAACACCATTATTTCGTTAATCGTCCTCCCTCTATTAATCGTCGTCTGCCCGCGGGGCATCAGTCTTTGTTGAGCGCTCAGGGGAAACGGGTGTTGCGCAGTTTCACTACGGAATTTACTTTAAAATATTTGCTTTTTTAATTCACTTTAGTAAAATTAAGTGAAAATGGCCCCTCCTAAGAGTGTACATTGTGGTGGTAAAGGTAAAAGGTCTAGAAATGACCACATTGGAGATTAAACTAAAAATTATCGATGATTTTGAAAATGGTAAACGTGCTGCAGACATTGACAGGGAATATGGCGTACCGCCAACTACTGTGTGATCAGTTGTGGCCAAATGAAGAGGAAGAAGAGATTGTCAAGACATTGACAACAGGAAATCTGAAGGATTTATTCTGGCATTGGGAGAAGATGAAGGATGTTTTAGAAAATGACCCCAATGCAGAAAGATCCTCCAAAGTCATTCGAGAAGCCACTCAAGCCTTTCGTTGCTATAAGGAAATCTTAGCAGAGAAAAAGAAGGCTACAAGACAACCAACTCTGGATTATTTCTGCAAAAGAAAATCAGATCCACTGAAGTCTCCCCATGCATCAACATCAACAGCAGTAGATCTCTCTGATCTGCTGATAGAGGGTGATTCACCAACCAAGCAATAAAACTTCATCACCAGCCCTACCAACCCCCCTCCATGTGCAGCTAGCCACTTCATAATTTGGTAAGTACAGTACAGCAGGTGGTCTGGAACGAATTGTCATTATTACATGCATTTCAATGACTCGTTCATTTTCGTTTCCTTAATCGTCGTCTGTTCATGGAACCAATTAACGACGATTTTCTATATATATATATAATTTATATATATATATATATATATATATATATATATATATATATATATATATATATATATATATATGTTAAACACAGACCGTGCATGGAACAAGGACCATTCTGAGTTTGTGTATATATATATATATATATATATATATATATATAATGTTTAGGAGAAATCCAATGACAAGGAGAAATGTAAATGCCATGAAAAGTCTTCTTTAATGCGCAACGTTTCGAGCAATACGCTCATCTTCAGGCTGCAGTGAAAGGTTAGTTAGTTTCATTATTCCAGTGTACTATTGTTAATTTTTCCAGTGTATTAATTTCACATTTACTATATGTATTTAAAAATAGCTTCTTAATTTTATATGTAAATCTGTATAACTTAGAATTTAACCCTCTTTTTTCAGTCTTTTAAAATTTGCCTTTATGAATAGGTTATAGAAATTTTCTTTGTCTTGTTTTTCATTCAATTATTGATTTTAATTTCACATTGTTATCATACAGCCTGAAGATGAGCGTATTGCTCGAAACGTTGCGCATTAAAGAAGACTTTTCATGGCATTTACATTTCTCCTTGTCATTGGATTTCTCCTAAACATTAAATTGAAGCTCTGTAGAAGCAACCCGCATGATATATATATATATATATATATATATATATATATATATGGGAATGAACTCAGAATGGTTCCCTGAGTTTTTTATCATACACACAGACCGTGCATGGAACAAGGAACTCATCTGGGATAATTAAATCCACTATAGTCCGAAAAAGAAAAACTATGGTATTTGTCATTTACCATTACTTATTCGGACTATAGTGGATTTAATTATCCCAGAAGAGTTCCTTGTTCCATGCACGGTCTGTGTGTATCATAAAAAACTCAGGGAACCATTCTGAGTTCATTCCATCATGAAACGGACATGTTATGTGCCTTGAAAAGTGGACGCTCAATTCTGCCAGTTGAGGTTTAAGTTTTGGTTTTGGCTAAAAATATAATAGTTACCCCTTTTTCTTTGATTTATTCAATCCGACGTGAATGCAACGAGTCTTTTACTTATATTGAGGTTCTAAATGTAGTGGGGCTAGGCTGCTTTAAACCCTAGATCCATGTCCCAAAGCTGGATCCTGTCTGCTTTGCAGATAGCTGGTGAGGGAAGCTATATTTATGGGACCTCTTTGCGAGAGACTCGTTGCCCACGTCGGGCTTGCATCATGAAAAAGAAAAACTATGCTATTTGTCATTTACCATTACTTATTCGGACTATAGTGGATTTAATTATCCCAGATGAGTTCCTTGTTCCATGCACGGTCTGTGTGTATCATATATATATATATATATAATTGTTCATTCTAAAGAAGGTCAAGCTTGTCACTCCACCTTAGACCTGCAGTTTAACGTGGAATCCGAACCACGCCCCACCACGGGCGGTCAGAAATTACAAATTTCTCGCCCGGGCTCGATCTCACGACCTCCCGCTCAGTAGCTCAGCGTCTTAACCACTAGGCCACCCAGGCTATATATATATATATATATATTATCTGTGGAATAATGATGATGACTGTTTGTTTATAGACTCCTAATCGTCAAAGGTAATCTGCACCACATTTAATGTACAATTTAAGGGAGAACCAGGGAAGGTTTTAGTCACACACTCACTTCTCCCAGTCTTGCCCTAGGTTGTGTTTCGGATTTTTGTTTGCTGTGCGGAGCGCAGCGGGCATTCTGGTATATATATATATATATATATATATATATAACACAAACACACACACACATATATTCAGTGTCGTGCGGTGGGTACGTCTAAGGGTAAGCGGTATTGTGTGCGAGCACACGCACTATATGTATAATTTGTACATATTATATAATTATAGTAGCTAATGATTAACTTCATAACTGGATAGTGGGTATGTACTGTAGACTATTTTGAAAAATACGGTACTGTCTTTAATATCTTTAATAAGGTTTTTATTAAGGTAGGCGGCGCTTACCTAGCTTGCCCTGAATGCACGCCACTGAATTATATACTGTATATAAGTTTTTAATAGCTTATGTGTATGGGTGTTGATAAAAGAAATTTAGCGCTCATAAATATGAACTAAGAACGATTATATATATATATATATATATATATATATATATATATATATATATACACACACACACACGAGTATATACTTGAATGTATTAATTTACTGTAGGTGGAAAATGTATAACACTGGTTAAGTACTGAAGATATGGAGAGGCACACAGCGCCATTTTTATGGATTTCCATCGTTTTGTATAAAATACTCTTTCAAGGAGAATTAAAGAAATTTAGGCAACAGGAGTCATGTGTGTGTGTGTGTGTGTGTGTGTGGTTTGAACCCGTGCATGTCTGTCTATTCGATTACGAGACCGAGTTCGATCGGAATTCGTGTGTGTAAATATATATATATATATATATATATATATATATATATATATATATATATATATGCTACAAATCCACAAGGAAACAGTAAAACGATTCCAAGGCCTTTCGTGTATTCAGAGCTACACCTCGTCAGGGAATCGTTTTTCTTTTTCCTTGTGGATTTGCATCATTCATTCATTTTACGTGTTTAATTGGTTCTAGGAAAACTCGGTCCCGAAAACTCGGTCCCGGAAAACTCGGTCCCGAAAACTCGGTCCCGGAAAACTCGGTCCCAAGAAAACTCGGTCCCAAGAAAACTCGGTTCCGGAAAACTCGGTCCCAAGAAAACTCGGTCCCAAGAAAATTGGGTACCATGAATGAAAACAATTAAATTAAACTTTATTCCAAAAGTAAAATGAGTATTCTCACATAACATAATATACAACCAACTAATTTTTAGGTAGATGGGTAAAACTGTCTTTTGAAATTTTTCCAAAAAGTAGAGAAAAAACAAAAAAAACGTAAAAACCAAAAAAAAAGGTAAAATAATAATAATAATATAAAAAAGAAAAAAAAATTAAATTGAAAACAAGAACAATAAAAAAATAAGAAAAGAATAAAAAATAAGAAAAGAAGATAAAATAAGTAAAAATGAAAAAAAAGAAAAATTTAAGCATCATATTTTAATAAAGCGATAATTTTGTTGAATTTTTCTTTTTTCAAATTCTTCTGTCACAATTTTGGTGCCGGTTTTTACATTATACAATATTACTTCAGTTACAGTTCTTGCATTTCTATTCTCCACGGATTATAGATGGTTCCTTTATCTCTTCTTTAGTTAATATCTCATTATCCGTTAAATTTTTTTTGTTGGAAAATCTAGCCATATTTTAAAGGGGGCTTTAAAAAATTCAAAAAGACACTGTTTTACCCATCTACCTAAAAATTAGTTTGTTCTATATTATGTTATGTGACCATACTCATTTTACTTTTGGAATAAAGTTTAATTTAATTGTTTTCATTTATGGTACCCAATTTCCCGGGACCGAGTTTTCCGGGACCGAGTTTTCTTGGGACCGAGTTTTCCGGGACCGAGTTTTCCGGGACCGAGTTTTCTTGGGACCGAGTTTTCGGGACCGAGTTTTCCGGGACCGAGTTTTCTGGTCACCGTTTAATTATGAAATTCATCCCATATATATATATATATATATATATATATATATATAAAATACAACTCAGAATGGTTCATATATTTTTTTATTCAATGCTTCAGGCACATATCAATAACTTAAGTAATATAGTGGGAGGAAGAGCTTAACTGCTTTACATAAATCACTGCTTCGCCCATACACCTATTCAAGGTACAAGCAGCTCGTAACATCATTGCCATGTATATAGAGGGTGAACGAACTGATGAGATTCCCGCACGTAGCTCATGACCAATAGAAGCAACAATGCTCTGTGTTATCATAATCGAATGAATGATCTCATTCATATTCATTTTCGTGCCTATTTCCTTTGTTTGCTTTGCAGATACTCCCGTCTTTATAACCCCCATGCATAAAACTTTAGGAGCAATATACATCGCGAGTTTGTGTTTCCTCTCCGAGGTAATTCAGATGTACCCATTTCAATCGCAATTACATTCATGTTATCGACGGTAACTTACCGTAGACTTGCTCTACACAAATTGGACGAAGAACTCGCAGCCTCTGCAATTTCAAACCTCTCTTTTTTTTTACATGCTTTGTGTTTATTTCTGTGTAATATTAACATATTTACGAGTAATTAACATTAATGAGTAGTTTACATTACGAATAATCCTCATAAGATTTTACTGGAAAGACAAAAACCTGATCCAGACATAAGCGAAATTATAATTTAAACAACCAAACCCAGAAAAAATGTATTGTGATCACAACTCTTTTAACTGTTTTCCGACAGACATTCAAACATTTGTTAACTCATTCTAATTTTATTTCCTAACTCGGCCTTAGCCATGTATAATTAATGTAAATAAACTGAAAATTAATTTTTCTTATCCTTCTTATGTATAACTAAATTTATATGTGCCACACACACACATATAATATAATATATATATATATATATATATATATATATATATATATATATATATATATATATATATATACAGGGTGGGCCGAAAGTCTGGATCCATAGGAAAATATTTATTTTAATACATAAATTACAACAAATGGTAAATACTTAAAATGAATATCAACTTTAACTCGTAAATGCGTATCCGTGATACTGTACAGTGGTTCGTACTCCAGTATAAACAACAAATTATAACAAATGCTCAAATTGGCGGCCTCTGACATCGAGACACTTAGGGATGGAATTTATGATTTTTAATAATTCTTCGAATTGACGTTCTCGAGATGCGTGTTTCATTTGATAATCTTCTTGTTGACTTTACTGGACTATTCGTTAAAGTTTCACATACCATTGCAGAGGTATTTTCATCAGTTGCAGTTTTTGGACGACCAGAACGCCGTCGATCATGTACACTTCCTCTTTCTTTGAAACGTTTAAACAACTTGCCAACAGTCGCATGTGTTACTGGATGCTTATCAGGATGATTTCTATTGAATTCGGTAGCAACTTCTCTGTGTGTAGCGCCCTGTCTTGCGTACATGAGCACAAGTTCTACCCGGTCTTCTGTTGTTAGATTCGAAGCCATTTCTGGGCTGAAATAAAAAAGGTATTTGAGTATTTATACTGGAGTACGAACTACTGTACAGTATTACGGATACGCATTTACGAGTTAAAGTTGATATTCATTTTAAGTATTTACCATTTGTTGTAATTTATGTATTAAAATAAATATTTTCCTATGGATCCAGACTTTCGGCCCACCCTGTATATATATATATATATATATAAGTCACTGGTATAAATGTATGATAAAAAGAGAGTGAAATGCGAACTCTAAATATAAAAGTTATTGAATATAATAACTTAATTTCAAACCAGTCACAGAAGGTCACTCACTGCAGGAGCGAGAGACTATAACCCGCGTGTCGTTTTCAAAACACCTGAGGGCTGCTGACCATAAGAGGAAGGTTATAGCTGCCTTGTTTACCACACACACACACACACACACACACACACACACACACCACACGGTATATATTCCACGAGTTTATTCAATGTATTTATTTTTTATGATATAACCAGTGTTGGGCACTAAAGCGTTAATCCGATAACAGTTAATTAACGAAGTTAACTTTTTTTAACGGACTATTAACGGAAGTTAATTTCCATTTATCGTTATCGGACCAGTTAACTTCCGATAACTCGATATTTAGTCTGTTAAAGTCCGTTAACACGTTAACTGCGAGGAGTCATTCACGGAAGATCACCGCTCCGCGAATGAATTCAAACCGCCATAACTTCAGTCTGCCAATTCCGTCCTCTGCCGCAGTGGAACGGCTCTTCTCTCTCGGCAAGGACATCCTGAGGCCCAAGAGGTCAAGACTGGCAGTTGGGCCTAACTTTGAGAAGTTGGTCTTTCTGAAGGGCAACCAGCACATTGTGTCAGTCTTTAATAAATGTGCCTAAAATTTAATTTTACCTTTCAGTTCCCGCCATAATAATTCTCTGGTAAATTAAAATTTAGTTAATGGTTAGTGGTTACAAGGGTTTCAAAACATGTAATCAGTACATTTTTTATTAAAAATAAAAAAAAAAGTTATTAAGCAAAAAAGTTGCAAAACTTGATAAAAATACAGTTAAATACCTATTTATTGTTGGATTGTGCATAAATAAACATTTTCTATGAGTTTTAAAGCTTTTTCCTTGATTTTTTTAAATGTTAGTAAAGAAATAGTTATCGTTAACGGATTATCGTTAACTTCCGTTAACTTTGTAGTAAAATTATCGAATTATCGTTATCGGAGTTAAAAATTGGGGTTAACGGATTATCGTTATCGAAGTTAACTTTTTGGTTAACGGTGCCCACCACTGGATATAACCTTTCAACCTTTCAAATGTTCCGCGCGATGATTCCTCATTTCACGAAGGTCAAGCTTGTCGCCCCCTCCTCTCGAGTTGGCCTGGTGAACTAGTGAGTTGGTTTCTTGTACTCTCCACCTCACATAGCCAGGTATGCCCGGCTCATCTCAGATTGTTCTGAGCCAGGCGTCTAATCTTCTTTTGAAGATGTCCACTGCAACACCACTCGTGTTCCTTAGGTCTTTGGCCAGCTGATTAAACAGTTTTGGTCCTCTCACAACAAAACTATTTTCTTTCAGGATTAAGGATATTCCCTGTCTCGCCTTTAATTTGGGAACACGACACAGTCTTCCTTTTCTACTTTCCACCGTTGTTTGGGGAGTTACAGGGTTCAGAGTAAGATTAGGGACTAGTTTCTCCATTATTTTCCAAGTGTAAATAATGGTGTAGCTCTCTCTCCTCCTTTCCAGTGAATATAGGTTTAATTCGCGTAACCTTTCCCAGTAGTTTAGTTCTTTGCACCCCTTGATCTTGGCTGTGAAGCTTCTCTGAATCCCTTTTAGTTGTCTAATATCTTCTTTTTTTTATATGGGCATGTTAGGACCGAGCAGTATTCCAATTTGGGTATGATCAGTGTTTTCAGTACAGGAATCATATTCCTATCCCTTCGTTTAAAGGTTCTCAGTATCTGCCCAGTATATATATATATATATATATATATATATATATATATATATATATATATGAAAATTATTTCACGAAGGTAACACGTGAAAAATATTTATGATGAATAAAACCACGAAGGAAAGGAAACACAAAATGGTGCTCAAGCGCTTTCGTCTAATGACATCCTCAGGAACACTGAAGTACATAAAAAGGTTAAGCCTATATATAGGTTACAGAAAGAAAAAAAGAAAAATAAATAACATACATACACACACACACACATATACATATATATATATATACATACATATCTATATATACAAATACATACATACAAACATACATACATATATATACAATAAACAGAGAAGTAAAAATAATAAAAAAAAAATTAAAAATTAAAACCTTAAAGGATGACCAGTGAGGCGTACAGATTTGTAAGGAAAAATATCGATTTTTAGCCTTGTCTCAACAAGGCAAAACGAACTTTCTATCGTGTCAATATTAACACTCGTACTTTGTCAAAAAATATTTTAGTACTTCCTTTTTTCCCGGGCTTTTTAGGCATTGCTAATGTACTTAAACTTTTGGATATTAATGTAATATTTTCATATAACAATATTGTGAAAAATATCATAGTAAAAAATAGCCCTACCAATAATTCAGGCATTATCTATAAAATTGGTTGTAAACAATGTGATTCCTTTTACATAGGTCAGACGGGAAAGGATTTGCACACACGTATAAAACAGCATCAATATTCCGTTAGAACAGGACAGTTGTCCAGTGCCCTTTTTGTCCATTTGTCAGAGTTAGCCCACTGTATTGATTGGAATAATGCTTCAGTTTTATCCCATTCAAGCAACATTGTTAATAGAAATATTCTTGAGTCTGCCATTATCCAACTTTCAAATAACTTCAACATAAGCAAAGGTCTTTTTCAACTCGATCCTGTTATGTTGAATTCCTTTAAAACAGATTTAGATAAGAAGTGTAAAACATTAAATCTTTGGTAAACTTATCTTCTACTTTATTAACTTCTAATTTGCATTTTATTTTTATATATATCGAAACCTGACCATAGGCAGCAATGTGTTAAAACCCGGACAGAGTTCCAGTATAAATTTGTATTTTTATAATCCATTTGATCTTGTGCTAAAAATCGATTAACTTTTAATTTGCATTTTATTTTTTTATATATATCGAAACCTGACCATAGGCAGCATTGTGTTAAAACCCGGCAGAGTTCCAGTATAAATTTGTATTTTTATAATCCATTTGATCTTGTGCTAAAAATCGATATTTTTCCTTACAAATCTGTACGCCTCACTGGTAATTCTTTAAGGTTTTAATTTTTAATTTTTTTTTTATTATTTTTACTTCTCTGTTTATTGTATATATATGTATGTATGTATGTATGTATGTATTTGTATATATAGATATGTATGTATATATATATATATGTATAGTGTGTGTGTGTGTATGTATGTTATTTATTTTTCTTTTTTTCTTTCTGTAACCTATATAGGCTTAACCTTTTTATGTACTTCAGTGTTCCTGAGGATGTCAGAGACGAAAGCGCTTGAGCACCATTTTGTGTTTCCTTTCCTTCGTGGTTTTATTCATCATATATATAATATATATATATATATATATATATATATATATAATAATGTATATTATATATATGTATATATATATATATAGGGTGAGTCACGACGAAATGTCATAACTTCGGGATTTTTAACGGTTATGGAGTTATGGATGTTTGAATTTCAAGCATGCGCATGCGTAACCTTGAACTGAATTGACAGTTACCGAACCGAACTAACTACGCAGTAGAGCGTTGTGTTTCACAACGTGCAGTTGATGTTTTGTGCGTTCAGTATGCCTTTTACGTTTTCAAATGCAGAATATGCCGATATGGTGTATGTTTACAGATTTTGCGTTTGAAATACTACTGCTGCTGTCGCTGAATACTAGCGACGTTTTCCAAATCGAAGAATTCCGGATCGACGAGTGTTTAGCGACGTTTTCCAGAGATTGCGAGAGAGCGGTTCACTTCCTAGCGTTACTGTTTTATCTGAGCGTCCGGTACAACAAGATGTGGCTGAACAAGAAAACATTATTCAGATGGTATAGCGGAGTCCTCATGTTTGTACGCAAGGATTTCCACACGTCTTAGAGTCCCTCAAGCGAGTAGAACGTTACACGATGAAGGCATGTATTCATACCACGTACAGCGCGTCAGCACCTCCAACCTGGCGATCGTGCCCAACAGCTGGAATTTTGAAATTGTCTCAATGCCGATTGACAATTGCATCGATACGTCTTGTTCTGTGATAAGCTCAATTTACCCGCGACGGTGTCAACAACACTCGCAGTTCACATGTGTGGTCAGAAATGAATCCTCATGCCATTGTGGAAAGTAATTTTCAACATCGGTTCAGTGTCAATGTGTGGTGTAGTATTCTCTACGGTCAGCTGATTGGTCCGTTTATCTTCGAAGGTGGTCTTACAGGTGACATTTATCTACGATTTCTGCAAGACGAACTGCCGCCACTGTTAGAAGATGTACCTCTGGCAACACGATTGCGTATGTACTTCCAACAAGACGGAGCTCCTCCCCATTTTAGCCGTGCAGTGAGAACGCATCTCGATGATCGCTTCACTGGATGATGGATCGGTCGTGGTGGTGCACAAAAAATTGGCCACCCAGGTCTCCGGACCTAACCCCTCTAGATTTTTATCTGTGGGGGCGTATGAAAGAGCTGGTGTACCAGAGAAAAGTGGAAACACGAGATGCATTGCACCGCGCATTTTGGATGCTGCAGCCCTCATAAAAGACAATCGGAGTGAACTAATGCGAGCTGCACGCGCGATTCACAGACGATCCGCGATGTGTATTGAGGCCAAGGGTAGTCATTTTGAAGAGTTATTGTAAATTCATGAATAAAACTTTAGCAGCTGTTTGTTCGCTTATTCTTATTTTTAAACATTCAAACATCCATAGCTCCATAACCGTTAAGAATCGGACCTACGTTCATATGAAGTTTTTGACTGGGAATGACCTCAGCTATAAGCTCCCGAAGTTATGACATTTTGTCGTGACTCACCCTGTATATATATATATAATAATAATAAAACTGAATTGAAACTTAATTAAACACGCAATTAAGCTCCTACAAAGCCACATGATCGCCAACTTTGAGATTTATTGTAGCAAAATGAATAAAGTATTTTAACGTTGCTTCATTTTCCAAGTTTGACCTTTTAAATAAGTAAAATTAATTGTTATCAGGAGTTTAAAGCGATTTTTTAGTGTCACAGATTTGCATTATAATTGATTTTCTGGTAAAAAAAATATTTAACTCTTCATATTTTCACTTCAACTATGAATGCATCGATGATTACATATAAATATAGTGTATATATATATATATATATATATATATATATATATATATAATATGAACGCCCGTTGTTTTGCTATACTGTAATACAAACTAGATACACTATAGGATTCGATATCTGAACCTTTTAAGTAAGGGTCGGGAGCGCTCCCACCGCATTGCAACGAGGTAGTATTGTGGTAGCGCTGGCGAAATCTATTCAAGATGTGTCGGGTTCGAATCTTGGTGTGGCAGTTTTGTAATATATATATATATATATATATATATATGTGTTGTGTGTGTGTGTGTGAAACAGTATTGCTGTATAATAGTGTTTTTATTTCCTGAGATAATGCAGTGGCACATCAAAGCTATAAAGCCTTTCTTGCACAATGTTATATTATTACTGTGAAATATTTTCTTAACACTAAAATAAAGTTAGCAAAGTAGTCCGTATAGAGGATTTAAGAGAGTGGAAAGTGTGTGTGTGTGTGGTCGTAGGTAACTGGGCATAAGTAAGGTCGAGTGAGTGATAATTCACAGATGTATTGGAGTAATTTTATTTTAATGAGGTTACACTTTTTGTGCCTCGGAACATAAAAATAACTATAAAAAATTAGAAATTTTTTTACTGTTGGAAAATAGGTATATTGGTCTTGATTAATTTAGGTTATGTTAGTTACAGTTTGGTTAGATTAGGTTAGACTAGATTATCGAGTACCTCACTATTTAACGACTTTACGAAAAACACCGTTCGAATCCTCAGTTACGCCCGAAACACTTATCACGTCTTTCTTGGCTCGATGGCTCTTACGTTAAATGAAATTAGTTTTGGTTGATTTGTTTTGTAAATATATGTATTTAAAAAAGTTGGTACCTCATTTATTAAAAATCTGTGACTGCAGATTTGATACTCCTGCAAGGGCACTGGCTACCTAAGCAAGAGCTAAAATTCCTCTCTACCATCCATGATGACTTTATGTACCATGCGTCATCAGTAGTAGACTTATCAAATGAATTAATTTACGGTAGGCCTTTTGGTGGTGTTGCTTTCTTAATAAGGAAAAATTTGTCAAAACATATAAAAATTTTAACAAGCGATAATGTAAGGTTGTTAGGCATTGCATTACCAGTGAACAATGATTGCGTATTAATTGTAAACTGCTATTTACCATACAACAACGGCAGTAATCGAGGATTCTAGATGAATACATTGATTTGCTGGACAAAATTAAGTCATTATCAGATAACCCCAAATATTCTCACTGTATAATAATGGGGGACTTTAACGCGCATGTGAACTCGGAATTCTTTGTAGAATTGGGTAACATGTGCGAGTCGGCCAAATTAAGTATGTGATGTAGATGTATTAGGGGTAACCAGTGGTAATTTTACATACGTTAGTGATATGAGTGGTACCACCAGGTGGATTGATCATTGTCTCACTAGTAATAAGCTGAAGGATCGAATTGTTAGAGTTCATATGCTGCATGATTTCCTTCTTTCTGATCATAGTCCATTAGAACTATTAATTAATTTTACCAACGTATGCGCAACACGACATAACAAGAATTAAATAGATAAGAATAATCGCGTCGATTGGTCTAATGTTAATATGCAACAGAGAATAGAATACAAAGACAGAACAGGTCACCTTTTTAATAATTTAGAAATTTTGCATCTTGCCTGTAATAATTCTTGCTCAAATGATTCTCACTGTAAACTCATAGATAGTTATTATAAGAAGATAGTATCCCTGTTTAGAAAAGCAGGAAGCCCCCTGATTAAATCGTACAATTATCATACTAAGATTATTCATGGATAGAATGATTTTATTGCTCCCCTGAAGAGGGAATCGAAAGACGCCTATGATTTGTGTTACTTTCATGGTAGACCCAGATTAGGACCAGTATACATGAATATGTGTTGAAGTAGAGGTCAGTATAAGGCGGCCATAAGGCGATGTAAACAGGAAGAAGAGTCTATTCAAGCATCAAAAGCCTGTAAAGCTCGCATAAATAACGATAATAAAATTTTTTGGAAATTTGTTAAGAATCAAACGGGTGTCAAAAATGTCCTCCCTCCGACAATCGATGGGGCGTCGGGAGGATGAAATTGCAAAGCTGGGGAAAAACCACTACTCAAACATTCTTAACAGCGTGAGTAGGGATAATCTTAAGATAGATTGCAGTGAAACGCCTGTGGGAGGGACAAGGGAAAATATTTTGATATCATTTCCTGAAGTAAAGAGGTTAATTAAAGAGGTAAAGACTGGTTCTGCGTCAGGGGTAGATGACCTATCGAATGAGCACTTAAAATATGTCAATGGCGTGGTATGTCTGCATATATCATTGCTCTTATCAGCTATGCTTGCTCATAGCTATATCCCTGCAGAGTTCATGAGGGTATATATCATGCCCCTGGTCAAAAATAAGTACGGAGACATTCTGTCAAGCAATAATTACAGGCCTATTGCTGTCGCATCCTGCTTCTTAAAACTACTAGAAAAAATCTTGTTACTCCGATTAAATGATTACCTATGGACATCTAATCATTTTGGTTTTAAAAGGTCCCACTCAACTGACCTGTGTATCTATGTACTTAAAGAAATAATATCTCAATACAATGACAGTAATTCAACTATTTATAGCTGTTTCCTAGATATAAGTAAGGCATATACTGTAATAGAGTGAACCACAATATTTTATTTAAAAAACTAGAGGACAGGAAGGTTTCGATGTACATATTAAATTTATTGAAATTTTGGTATTCCCACCAATCTTTTACCATTAGGTGGGGCAATATACGTTAAATATTTACTATTACACCGGTCTCCGGTAGAAAGTTTTAAAAGCTGGTTTTCAATGTTTTTCAATGTGCTGAATTAAAAAATGATACTCATTTCCGTCGCAAATGATTTGTTAAAGAGTTATTGAAACTTAAAGCTTTTAAAACTTTCTACCCTTTTTTACCCTTTTTTACCTGGGGGACCCCCAGTGGGAACCGGGAGTTTTTGGGTGGGGAGAATCACAAAAACGAGTGGTTTCCGAAGATTTTGAAAATCAGATTAATACAAAACACATCAAAAACCATAGGAAAAACATAAATTTCACCTTCAAAATTGGCCGAACCTAAAACAACCTAAGCAAACCTAACCTAACCTAAAACAACCTAAGCAAACCTAACCTAACCTAAAACAACCTAACCTAACGTTATCCAAAATTATAAAAAATTAAAATTAAAGCGCCATTTTTTTACTCTTTTCCCGTTAGAGAGTTTAAGCTTCAATAACTCTTTAACAAATCATTTGCGACGGAATTGAGTATCATTTTTGAATTCAGCACACTGAAAAACATTGAAAACCAGCTTTTAAAACTTTCTACCGGAGATCGGTGTAATAGTAAAGAAATACCCAGTATACTATTCGAATGTTTTGGCTCCTCTTGCGGCGTGAGGCAAGGCTGCTTGCTCTCTCCCATGCTGTTTAATGTGTATATTGACGGATTAATTGCTTCACTTAGTGAGACAACAGTAGGATGTTGTATAGATAACACAAGGATAAATAACTTAGTTTATGCTGATGATATGGTATTAATAAGTCCGTCTGTTAAAGATCTGGATCGGCTTCTGAAAGTCTGCGAAGTGTATTCGCAGAAACATGATAGTCTTTTTAATGTTACAAAAAATAAGGTTATGCAATTCCATCCTAAAAGCTGTAATCAGCCAGCTGATATTAGGCTTTAAACGAGAGGTGAAGTAATTGAGGAAGTACAAGAGTTTAAGTATTTTGGTCAAACTATCACCAGCTCCTTGAATGATGACTCAGATATAAGAAAACAATCTCGAAGCCTTTGTGCTGAAGCGAATATGACTATAAGGAAGTTTCGGTTCTGTACAAGTGAAGCTAAAGACACTCTCTTTTGTACTTTCTGCAGTAATATATATGGACAGCAGCTCTGGGTGAATTATAAAAAAGGTTCTGGCAGAACCTAAATTTGCTGCACAACAGGTCTTTTAGACTCCTACATAAATTACCCCCGAGATGCTCAGCTTCGCAAATGTTTGCTACCCGCAATGTCCCGAGCTTCCCGGAGGTAACAAGACGTGCTAATTACAGTCTAATGCAAAGAATTAAAAATTCAACCAACCCGATTATCCAAGCTATCCATGAGTCCTGCCGTTTATCCTCTAAGTTATGGACTTCTTGGTACGAAAACGTCTGTCTGTAGCTCCACATAACTCCGACATTACAGTATTATTTCTAATCAATTGTATATATTTCTGTCATATGGACTTTAGTCTGCCAATAAACCTTTTCATTTTCATTTATGCGGAGATGCTCACGTGTGTGGTGCGTGTGTGTGTGTGTGTGTGTGTGTGTGTGTGTGTGTGTGTGTGGTGTGTGTGTGTGTGTGTGGTTTAAGGCTAAAAATAAAAATAATTTCTCATTGAAGAAGAGATTTTTTGAAAGTCAAAAGAAATTCTTCGGCGATTTGGTGAGAAATTCTAGGCTCTTTTCCTCGCCCCAACTGCAAAATTCTTCAAAGCTTTCCTATTATTCTTTCTCCCAAACGAGGGAAGTGCTTAAAAGGATAATGCAAAAGTAACCTTATATGAAATTCCGTCTCGGAGAAAATGGGTAAAAATGGTTCAAAATGAGAAAAAATGAGTCAAACTGAATGTTGGAATGAGTAAAAATGAGAAATAAAGGCACGAGTAAATATGGAAGATACATTTCAGTTGCGGTTTATTCCTCTAAAGTTATTTTTCACTTCCTCGAATTCTGGCGGTGCCTCAAATAAATAATAAATATGTGAGGAAGTTGGAATGCTTCTCCTTTCCTGAAGGCGCCTTTCATGATGAACGGGGTAAAAAAGAAAAAAAGAAAGAGTTTAACGAGGGCGGTGGGATTTTTGTACACAAGAGTTTTGCGTGGAATGCATTCCGAGAAAGGGTAATGTAATGATTCCGAGAGAATGGACGGGTGTAACTTCATTTTTTGTTCATCATTAATGCAATGTCATCCAAACACGCGGGTATCACCCCATTCAATATCATTCCTATTTGATTCGGCATCCGAGAATGCGTGTGAGAATTATGCGAGTGAGAATCTCCAAAGGAGGCAATTTTCAAATCGATCTATTTCAATTTCATGACATTCTCATTCACGGATTTCTCACTTTGATCAAATTTAGGTTAGGTTATGGTTAAGCTAATGTTAGGTTGTGTTAGACTAATATTGTTATGTTATAATGTTATAATGTTTCAGACCAGTGGTTCCCAAACTGTGTTCCGCGGAAACCTGGGGTTCCACAGAGGCTTAACAAGGGTTCCGTGACACGTTTTTTAATCAGGTCTTAATATTAAGGTCTAATTAAAGTCCTAATATTTATACATAATTTTACCTTCTGGCTTTTTGTTAAATAATATTTTATATTCTTATTCTGACTTGAAATGGCTCCATCGTGGATTTGGGATCACTAAGCGAAATTCATTAAGAAAGTATTTTCCAAAGTCGTAAGATCCACTCACTTGGCTGCGCATCCCATTTATTGATTCGAATATTTTGAAACAACAAAATCTTCCAATAAATGAAAAAGAGCAGCTAATTGATATTTCAACTGATCTGACACTCAAAACAACTTTTGATAAGGATTCTCTGTTGTCTTTCTGGATAAAGCTTTTAAATCAATATCCCGATCTTACAAAACGAGCAGTGAATAATCTCCTCCCCTTTGTATCAACTTATATGTGTGAGGCTGGATTTTCTCGATACATAGCGACCATAAATAAGTACCGTAATAAGTTGGATGCAGCAGCGGATATGCGCCTACAACTGACCAACATCAAACCAAATTTTCCAAACTCTGCTGCAACTAAACAAGCCATAAAATCACATTAAAAGTACGCCAGTAAGGTATGTAAGTTTTGTTGCTCAATAAATATTTTACAGCTCTAAATCTAATATATATATATATATATATATATATATATATATATATATATATATATATATATATATATATATATATATATATATATATATATATATGGAGTTGGGGTTCCGCGAAATAAAAACAAGTCTGTAAGGGTTCCGACAGTTAGTAAAGTTTGGGAACCGCTGTTTCAGACCAACAAAGACCCTAGAATCCACTCATGGTTGCTCTACCTAACCGTGTTTGTAAGTGTGTATTACGTGTGTCCTTCGTAGTGGCGGAGGGGACCTACAATTTTACGTGGGTTCCGAACCACAAAAACCTTAATTTTACTACTTTAAACTATACCAAATCTATCAACATATGCATCTAATCGATTTTTAAACATATTTATAGACGCGCTACTGATTACTTCTACAGGCAAACTATCCCAGCTAATTATAATTCTATGCGTAAAAAAGTTTTTGGCAACTGCTGTCTCGAACCTTCTACTAGTCAGGTTACACCCGTTATTTCTAGTTCTATTATATTGTGCTAATTTTAAAAGCCTGGATTAGATCACCCCTCAGCCTCCTAGTTTCGAGTGTAGTCAATTTTAACTCCTTAAACCTATCCTCGTACGACTTTGACCTAAGCGACGGAATCATCTTAGTTGCTCGTTTTTGAACTTTTTCGATTTTGTCTATATCCTTGCGCAAATGCGGATTCCAAAATTGGATCGCGTACTCCAAATGGGGTCTAACTAATGATTTATAAAGAAGACCAATAATATCGCGCGATTTGTACTCAAAATTCCTAGCTATAAAACCTAGCATTTTGTTCGCCTTATTGACCGCTGCTGTACTGTGTTAGGTTAGGTTTGGTTAAGTTAAATTCACTTAGGTAATGAAATATTTAGACACATTAAGAATATGAATGGGAGTGGCATTCCTTCTCAAATCAAAAACTTTTCTCAATTGTGGATTTCTCACTCTGTGCATTCTCACTTGTGGATTGTAAATGGAAATGGGAATAACAGTGAGTGCTTGTGAAGTAATCTCGCTCCCCAGCCTCTCTTAAAAACTGTTTTGGAGAGAGAGAGAGTTACAAGGAGTTACAAGGAAAAGAAGTACCTCAAAAGGCCTTGCGGCCCATACCGAGGAGGTACCAATGGCAACGGGTGCCAGGGAAAATTTTCTACACACTCAAATAGTGTGCAAGATTTGGTCTAACCTTTTCTTGAACTGATCCACAGAGGAACTGTTCACAACTTCCGAAGGTAACCTGTTCCATGTGTCACAGATCTTATACGTAAAGTAATTCCCACACACACTAGTCCTAACCGTTTCAAATCCAACTTCCAACCATTGTTGCGAGTTGGGTTATCATTTAAACTAAACATACTTCTAAAATCGACATCGTTCAACCCGCGTAAGAGCTTGAAAACCTCGATCAGTTGACCGCGCAGCCTCCGAGTTTCAAGCGAAAACAAGTTCAGGGCGCGTAACCGTCGATTGTAGCCCATATGCCTAACGGAAGGGATTAACTTTGTGGCCCTCGCCTGCACTCGCTCCAGCCTCTCAATATCTTTCCTGAGGGCGGGCGACCAGAACTGCACAGCATACTCCAGGTGCGGCCGAACAAGGGAATTGTACAGTGAGAGCACAATCTCCTTGTTCCGAAACTGAAATTGCCTCCTGATATAACCCAATAGTTTTGGGCTTTCTTTTCCACCTCTACACACTGTTTCGTAAACTTAAGGTCGCTGCTAATTAGCACACCCAAGTCCTTTTCTAAATCAGTCACCTCGATATTACTACCCAACATGGAGTAGTCCGACTTGGGATTGGCGTAGCCAATGTGCATCACTTTGCATTTACCCAAGTTAAACGGCATTTGCCATTTTTTGGACCACTCTCCTATCCTACCTAGGTCCGCACGCAGTTCCTCGATCGCTTCGGGCGTCCCAACATTGGCCCCAAGCTTGGTGTCATCAGCGAATTTGGCGATCCGACTGACGATGCCACCGTCGATATCATTTATGTAAATGATAAACAACAGTGGCCCCAAAACGGAACCCTGAGGAACCCCACTAGTGACCGAGGCCCAACCCGAACTAGCACCTTTAATTACCACCCTCTGCCGCCTATTCCTCAGCCAGTTTTCAATCCACCTACCTATTTCCCCACCGATACCCAGCGCGCGCACTTTCGCCATTAGCCGGCGGTGAGGTACCTTATCAAAGGCTTTCTGAAAGTCGAGATAAAGTATATCAATCGCCCTACTCTTATCGTACTCACTCAACATGACGTGGAAAAACTCGAGCAAGTTGGTGAGACACGACCTATGCCGTCTAAACCCATGTTGGGAGTCCCCAAGCAGCTTGTAGGAATCCAAATGGTCAACGATCATATCAGCTATTATCCCTTCTAATAATTTACCTACAACTGAAGTGAGACTAATGGGACGATAGTTCCCTGGACTTTCGTGATCCCCTTTCTTAAAGATAGGGGTCACGTTGGCTTCCCTCCAGTCACCAGGCACCTGGCCCATCTCCAACGATTTGTTGAAGACTGTAGCCAGGTGGGGAGCCACCTGGTCGCGCACTTCTCGCAACACTGGGGAGAAACTGGTCTGGCCCAGGAGCCTTAAACGCGCTCAGTTTGTCTATTCTATCGACAACGACTGTCGCGGTACATCTAACACTATCCAGGCCAGCACCTTCGTTACGTTTCGCTAGCCTAACCTTCGCCTTCACTTCCCTACACAGGCGGACATACGCTTCAGTGTTCTCGTGGGAACGATTGGCCTTCGCCCTCCTATACGCTACTTTCCTATTTCGGATAGCCGAAGCGATGTCACGATTGAACCACCTAGGCTGCGTTGAAGCAGGGGTGACCGGTTTTGAGGGTATGGCAGCAGACTGCAGCACCATAAACTCGTCCCGGAATGCACTCCACACTCCCTCAACATCGCCGCCAACCTCTAACCCCATCTCTCCTACGCTATCCCTGAGGCTAACAAAGTTCGCCCGCCGGAGATCGAGCTTACTGCCTCTCGAGTTACTACGCTTCACCCGAGAGAGAGAGAGAGAGAGAGAGAGAGAGAGAGAGAGAGAGAGAGAGAGAGAGAGAGAGAGAGAGAGAGAGAGAGAGAGAGAGAGAGAGAGAGAGAGAGAGAGATGATCTTCCAAGAAAGATCACGAGAAAAGGAAACACCAAGAATGTTAAGAGAAGAGGAAGGATTGAGTTGTGTATTGTTGAAGGTAAGAGGATAGTCGTGTGGAAGAGTGTGAGAAGTACACAGATGAATAAATCAAGTTTTTGAGTCATTGAGAGCAACAAAGTTTCCTCTGCCCCAATCAGAGATAGTAGAAAGATCAGAAGTCAAATGCGCCATAGCCGTCCCTCGCGAAACATGGAGTGACTGTTGAGAAGGACGCTTTATGAAGCGGGTAGAGAAATGAAGGGTAGATTCATCGGCCCAGAAGTGAATAGGACGGGTTAGTAATTTTTTGTGCTTTAAAAAATATATAATTTTTCTAGGCGAACATTTTTCCTAAACTACTTTACGACCATACAACTGAATGTTCTTCCTGTTTATGCGCGAGTTTGCATGTAACCTTTGCAAGTACGACCCACAAACGTGTGTTTCTGAATACTATGAACATGCTTATGAAAGCACCGTAACTTGACCTCTAAACGATTATGCCCTTTAATATCTGTTAAACGTTCAAGTACAATTATACAACTACCATTTTTTTCTTTTTAGTTGTAATAACATTATTGAAGAAATATCATTAATTTGTTCCATCTGAATGGAAAAATAATAATAATAATAATAATAATACCATTAAGAGCGTCCCAGCGCGCGCGCGCACACACACACACACACCACACACACACACTCACACACACACATTTTCGAGCCAAATATTCATGCAAGGTTGACCGCAGTCATAATCCCTTCAATTTTGCTATTTGGTGAATGAGGGAGTTGTTATATCTCTCATCACATCCTCGTAATCTGTTGGAACATGTACGTTTACGATTTTCCCTATTGTTCCGAACTTGTAACAAAGAAAGATAGTTTCAAAGCCTTTTTAGAATCCTATTACCTACCTACTGTGTATATTCATAGATAAAAAAATGAAAAGAAAAACCCAAACCTGAAAACAATAACAACAAAAGTAACAATCAAAAGCCTTTGAGTAAAACCACAACAAATTTATTTCGTTATTTTAAATGTTATTAAAAAGTATTTCAGTGTTGGCATCAAAATCGAGTTTAGAGTTCTTTACATCCGTTTGTTTATCGTTTAGGTTTCCAAGTTCAACTCGAGTTCTGTAGTTTTAGATTTGCATTTACGTGTTTATTTATTTATTTATTTGTATGTTTGTTTGTTTTTGTTTTCTTTATTTGTCTCTCTCACCAAATCACTGTTCGAGAAATAACTTAAAACTAACCCACGATCAATGGATGCCCCCATACTACTACTACAAAAGCTATTAGTATTGATCATCTTTCTCTCTTTCTCTGATATATATATATATATATATATATATATATATATATATATATATGTGTGTGTGTGTGTGTGTGTGTTTGTGTGTGTGTGTGTGTGTGTACGATAAACCTTTAGACATTTTTTGTTTAGCTAAGCTCTTTTCAAGCAGCATTTTTTTTGCTTACCACATAAAGAGAAATGAAGTATCTTCACTCAAAATTATTCTCAGATACATTAGTTTTTCTACAATTGAAAAAATACAATAAATTACCAACATTTTGAAAAATTTTCAGTGATTTTTTTTAAGAAGATTTGCAATCGCAAATCTATTTCTAATCGGCCAAGGTCGTATTCATTAAAATATGAAAGAAAATGAAGCAGAAAGTATGTGGATAATTAGTTGCTCCACCTGAAGTTCACCTGCGTTAATTGCAGTTTACCGATCAGTTGTCGAAATAAATTATAATTTGTTAATTTTCGTCCGAATGTATGATACCACAAATTATATATATATATATATATATATATATATATATATATATATATGAAAATTATTTTACGAAAGTAACACGTGAAAAATATTTATCGCTGACTACGACTTTACCGGCCCCGGGTTCGATTTACGGCGAAAACGGCGCGCAGCCTTCCCACCTGTTTATTCTTCCAGAAAAAAATTGGTTGGGAAATAAATGGGTATCCTGGGTGGCCTCGTGGTTAAGGTGTTGGGCTGCTGATCGGGAGGTCGTGGTTCGGATTCCACGTTAAACCGTAGGTCCAAGGTAGCAACAAGATTGACCTTCGTCAGAATGAACAATTCGGGCGGAAGCAAAACCAAGGTTATATATAAGATAAGAGGAACGTTTATGAAATTTTGTGGCCAACGTTTCGGAATTTGTGCTACTTTCCATCATCAGGGCTAAAAAAATTAGTTTTCAAACTAATTACAGATTAATTATTAAAATATAGGAAAAATTTAAAATGTTAAAATACGAAACGAGACAATGAAACAATTTGGATTAAAATAAAAAATAAATACATTAACTGAAATTAAATCTTTAGGAATAAAGTTAAGAAAATATTATATTACCTCAGAAACCAAATCGTAGGATTAAAATAGATCGGTGAAATAGTCATTCGAATTTACGGTATATATCAGTGGTTCCCAATCTTTTTCACTCCATTCCCCCCGAGGGGAACCTCCAAAATCCCCGTGGACCCCCTTCATTTTTTCCCCAAAACCCGCTTGAATCGCGGACATTTTAAAGATAAAAAAATTCTCTGAGGAATCTGTTAAGTTAAAATTTTATTTTAAATATTTATCACTTCTTACCCTATGAAGGCCAAAAGCGTAGCAATCAATAACTGTATAACTGTACGTAATTACGACCATCGCTATGTAGACACCACCATTAACCGCAGTAATGATACCATTTGAAGTCATCCAGTGAGTGATTTCAAAGTCAAATTGGAAAGAAAGAAGGCAAATTCTACTCTGCCAAGTCGAAATAAAGGTTTATGCCCCCTTCGTCTACTCCCGGTTGGTCTACTACCAAATTCCCATTTTGTCTACACCTGGGTTCCCACTTCGTCTACTCCCATTCTGTCTATTGCCATTATGTCTACTCTGAAAATGTCACATATTTCCAGAACGTCTACTATCATTTACCTGACCTGACGTGACCCGAGTCACCAAAGCTATTACCTAAAATTAACCTAACAGGGCATACAGTTGGCCTAACCGGGCATTCAATTAACCTAACCGGGCATTGGTACCCCATAATGAATTTGGGACCCGGAAAGGTAAATAGTACGCGTATAACGTGCTTTTTATTTATTTGTTATATAACATCCACGTGATATTACCGGTATGGTCCGTAATAAATGTAATTTTTTATCACCTATTTCTTTGAGTTATTCTCCTTTATAGTCAATTAGTGTTTCCATTGCGGAATTGACATAAAATATACAGAGTAGAGATAATACACACAATGAGAGTAGATATAATGGGATGTAGATGAAATGAGAATAGTATTCATTTCAAGAGTAGACATAATGGGAGTAGACATAATGGGAAGTAGACCAAATGGGAGTAGACGAACTGGGATGTTACCAAAATAAAAAATAAAACCTTATTTATTTCAGATTTCCCAGATTTTCTTGAAAAATTTCCAACTTTTCATAGCCCGCCGTGGACACCCTGAAATCTTGCCGTGGACCCCAGTTTGGGAACCGCTGGTGTATATATAGTTTTAATTTGTACGGTTTCGGAAAAAAGTTCGTCTAGAAATAGAGAATTTCTAAGAAGCATAAAAATTTACTAAGAGATGACCGAGTTTTGTTTTTGAAATTTTATTAGTGTTGCAATAAAGAATAAAAATGTTCAAAGAAAAAATAAATGTTACCAATTGTGGTTTTAAAAATTTTATATTGCTAGGCGAACTTTTTTCCGAAATTGTGCACGTGGAGAGACTCCATCCCATCATCTTCAACTCGAGATCTGACTGTTTACTGTAAAATCTTCCTCGGAAATTGGATGGTTATGGTTGTGCAATGTGTGTGGTGTGTGTGTGTGTGTGTGTGTGTGTGTATTTTGGGGGTTATTTAACCGCCTTCGCGACATAAAGGGCATTTGACGAAGGGGATCTACGTCTTTACGTGGGATCCAAACCGCGGGTCGCTACATCATCTGAACCTAGCGGACTGTCCTTCAATCCACCATCATTTAACTTTCCTGATCTAACGGGAAGCAGTTTCGATGTGGTCGCCATGTATCTGTGGTTGCGTATGAGGGAGTTAGGTAGTCTGGTGAGTGGTCAGTTGGGTCTAAAGGATTTATGTAATTGTTCAAATATGTGTGATATTAAATGCTTTTGAAATTTACTTGTGTACGACCCTGTACGGTGGACACACTTGAACTGTAAAACTATGAAAATGCGTTTTACTCAAGTTAAATCTGTTGCTGATATATATATATATATATATATATATATATATATATATATATATATATATATATATATATATATATATATAAGTTTAGATTATATTCAGGTAGATAGATAGATAGATAGCTGATATTTCAGAAATAAAGGAGTTTTCTATATTGTCTGTGGATAGTGGAGATTCGATGCTCGTAAAGGATTTATTATTGATACCAAAGGGAAGCCTCAGATCATGTCCAGTACGTTTATCAAAAGAATGGATGACAAACAGAGACCGAGGCAACGTTTCGTCTCGAAATAAAAACGTTTTGGGAAAAAAGAAAAGAGAGAGAGAGAGAGAAGAGAGAGAGAGAGAGAGAGAGGAGAGAGAGAGAGAAGAGAGAGAGAGAGAGAGAGAGAGAGATAAAATATCGAATTGAGGATTTGTTATTTATAAGTATACAAACTGGATTTTTTTTGGCTTTAATTCTACAATTGCAGAATGGAAACTATTTTCGGCATTGATGAAATTTTAGTTAAATTTATTTGTGAAACATTTTAACGATTGAGGAAACGAAAAAAGGGTTTTGGAAAGAAGGGATTGAAACGTACTCCTTCATTTATTTTTATGTTGTATTTCATCTGCCTTGTTGATTGTTTATTTGCAGTTTTGAAGGATTAAAAGGAATAGGAGAGAGAGAGAGAGAGAGAGAGAGAGAGAGAGAGAGAGAGAGAGAGAGAGAGAGAGAGAGATTAAAAACTGCTACGGAAGAAAAATAGCGTACATGTTTCCTTAAATGTCAAATATATATACATGTGTGTGTGTGTGTGTGTGTGTGTGAAGAATCTGCTTAAGCTCTCATACAGGCGATCCTGTGATAAGTCTTTTCATGGGATTTTAATTGCATGGTATTGTTGATGCATCACTAAATGTATTTAAACTATAGCTCTCAATGTTGGTATACAAATACATCAAGTGGATACAGAAATTAAGAGAATGGGCCAACTTTCAGATTAAACGCGAAAGATAATGCGTAAGTACACTGCAATGTAGTTCTTTAAATCAGCGTTTCCTCGCAGCTGTGTGCGGCTAGCCGTCATCGCGCATGCGCGAGTGTACCACACGAAATTTCCAGTAAAACATGAGGTAAATTGGTTTTATTCGTTCGTGTCACGAAACGAAATTCTTGATTGTGACCATGAAGCCAAAATTCGTCGATTTTGAACAGGAATTAAATTTATTATTATTTTTTTCTTTAAATTCGTTTATAGACTTAAAAGTAGTTAATTTTACCGAAAATAACGTAGCTATTCAGTCCCACCGTAAAATTTATGGTAGTGTCTCGTCAGGTCCGCATTCAAGTTTGAAGAAATGAAAATGGAAGGAAAAGTCTGAGTCTGAAATATGTCTGAAAATAACAGTATTAAAGTTTTAAAAAGTGGTTCATGAAAATATTGCAGTGGTTTATATTATTATTATTATTATTATTATTATTTTTATTATTTTTATTATTTTTATTATTTTTATTATTTTTATATACGCTGTTTCCAAACCCGGACACGACCCCAAAAATCTTTAATGGTTGAGAAGTATCATTTAAAAGCGTTCAATAATATATACAGTATATATATGAAAATATTGCCTTCACAAGGGTTTGAATCCAGGACCTCTTGAGTGGAATGTAAGGGCGTCCATAGGCATTTTACGTGTTAATCTTCCCGTACTCGAGGAAATGACCAACATATTAAAATCATCTGGTGCAACGCTGGGGGTACCATAAATGGAATATCACGTAGACCTCAGCTTCAACTCAAAAGGTAGTGGGTTCGAACCTTGGTGAATTTTTCATCATGAAAAATCGTGCGTGTTTATGCATTATATATATATATATATATAATATATATATATATATATGGGATGAACTCAGAATGGTTCCCTGAGGTTTTTATGATACACACAGACCGTGCATGGAACAAGGAACTCTTCGAGGAAAATTAAATCCACTATAGTCCGAATAAGTAATGGTAACTGACAAATACTATAGTTTTTCTTTTTCATGATGCTAGCCTGACGTGGGCAACGGGTCACTCGCAAAGCGGTCCCAAAAATATAGCTTCCCTCACCAGCTATCTGCAAAGCAGATAGGATCCAGCTTTGGGACAGGATCTAGGGTTTTGCTTATATTGAGGTTCTAGTCTTTTGCTTATATTGAGGTTCTAAATGTAGCTGGCTAGGCTGCTTTAAACCCTAGATCCTGTCCCAAAGCTGGATCCTATCTGCTTTGCAGATAGCTGGTGAGGGAAGCTATATTTTGGGACCTCTTTGCGAGTGACCCGTTGCCCACGTCGGGCTAACATCATGAAAAAGAAAAAACTATAGTATTTGTCAGTTACCATTACTTATTCGGACAACAGTGGATTTAATTTTCCTAGAAGAATTCCTTGTTCCATGCACGGTGTGTGTGTATTATATATATATATATATATATATATATATATATATATATATATATATATATATATAAATTTTATATATATATATATATATAATACAGTGTAATACCTTTAGTACGATGGATCAGTCAATATGAAGCGTGAATTAAATATTAAAGTTATCATTTTTAGCCGCGATTGAAAAATTGATGAGAAAATGAAAGAAAAAATGATTTCTTTCGTATTTCCAATTCTTGCTTTCAGAATTTTAAATTTTATTTTTTTATACTATTTATTTTACATTTTCTTTTTCTTGCGTCTTTTTATATTCAGGTTATCTTATTTTTTTTTCTTTTACATTTGTATTGTTTTAAACATTCAGGGATTCATTATCTTTTACATCTTTTTTCTCCTTCTTTTTACATCTTTTTTACGCTTTGTTTCCCGTCTCTTTACATTTTTTTACTCTTTATTTCCGGTCTCTTTATATTTTCCTTTACTCTTTGTTTCCCGTCTCTTTACATTTTCTTTTACTGTTTATTTCATGTCTCTTTACATTTTCTTTTACTGTTTATTTCATGTCTCTTTACATTTTCTTTTACTGTTTATTTCATGTCTCTTTACATTTTCTTTTACTGTTTATTTCATGTCTCTTTACATTTTCTTTTACTGTTTATTTCATGTCTCTTTACATTTTCTTTTACTGTTTATTTCATGTTTCTTTACATTTTCTTTTACTGTTTATTTCATGTCTCTTTACATTTTCTTTTACTATTTATTTCATGTCTCTTTACATTTTCTTTTACTGTTTATTTCATGTCTCTTTACATTTTTTTACTCTATTTCCGGTCTCTATATTTTCCTTTACGCTTTGTTTCCCGTCTCTTTACATTTTCTTTTAGTTTATTTCATGTCTCTTTACATTTTCTTTTACTGTTTATTTCATGTCCCTTTACATTTTCTTTTACTGTTTATTTCATGTCTCTTTACATTTTCTTTTACTGTTTATTTCATGTCTCTTTACATTTTTTTACTCTTTATTTCCGGTCTCTTTATATTTTCCTTTACGCTTTGTTTCCCGTCTCTTTACATTTTCTTTTACAGTTTATTTCATGTCTCTTTACATTTTCTTTTACTGTTTATTTCATGTCTCTTTACATTTTCTTTTACTGTTTATTTCATGTCTCTTTACATTTTCTTTTACTGTTTTTTCATGTCTCTTTACATTTTCTTTTACTGTTTATTCATTTCTCTTTACATTTTTTTACTCTTTATTTCCGGTCTCTTTATATTTTCCTTTACGCTTTTTTCCCGTCTCTTTACATTTTCTTTTACTGTTTATTTCATGTCTCTTTACATTTTCTTTTACTGTTTATTTCATGTCTCTTTACATTTTCTTTTACTGTTTATTTCATTTCTCTTTACATTTTTTTACTCTTTATTTCCGGTCTCTTTATATTTTCCTTTACGCTTTGTTTCCCGTCTCTTTACATTTTCTTTTACAGTTTATTTCATGTCTCTTTACATTTTCTTTTACTGTTTATTTCATGTCTCTTTACATTTTCTTTTACTGTTTATTTCATGTCTCTTTACATTTTCTTTTACTGTTTATTTCATGTCTCTTTACATTTTCTTTTACTGTTTATTTCATTTCTCTTTACATTTTTTTACTCTTTATTTCCGGTCTCTATATTTTCCTTTACGCTTTGTTTCCCGTCTCTTACATTTTCTTTTACTGTTTATTTCATGTCTCTTTACATTTCTTTTACTGTTTATTTCATGTCTCTTTACATTTTCTTTTACTGTTTATTTCATTTCTCTTTACATTTTTTTACTCTTTATTTCCGGTCTCTTTATATTTTCCTTTACGCTTTGTTTCCCGTCTCTTTACATTTTCTTTTACAGTTTATTTCATGTCTCTTTACATTTTCTTTTACTGTTTATTTCATGTCTCTTTACATTTTCTTTTACAGTTTATTTCATGTCTCTTTACATTTTCTTTTACTGTTTATTTCATGTCTCTTTACATTTTCTTTTACTGTTTATTTCATGTCTCTTTACATTTTCTTTTACTGTTTATTTAATTTCTCTTTACATTTTTTTACTCTTTATTTCCGGTCTCTTTATATTTTCCTTTACGCTTTGTTTCCCGTCTCTTTACATTTTCTTTTACAGTTTATTTCATGTCTCTTTACATTTTCTTTTACTGTTTATTTCATGTCTCTTTACATTTTCTTTTACTGTTTATTTCATGTCTCTTTACATTTTCTTTTACTGTTTATTTCATGTCTCTTTACATTTTCTTTTACTGTTTATTTCATTTCTCTTTACATTTTTTTACTCTTTATTTCCGGTCTCTTTATATTTTCCTTTACGCTTTGTTTCCCGTCTTTACATTTTCTTTTACTGTTTATTTCATGTCTCTTTACATTTTCTTTTACTGTTTATTTCATGTCTCTTTACATTTTCTTTTACTGTTATTTCATTTCTCTTTACATTTTTTTACTCTTTATTTCCGGTCTCTTTATATTTTCCTTTACGCTTTGTTTCCCGTCTCTTTACATTTTCTTTTACTGTTTATTTCATGTCTCTTTACATTTTCTTTTACTGTTTTTCATGTCTCTTTACATTTTCTTTTACTGTTTATTTCATGTCTCTTTACATTTTCTTTTACTGTTTATTTCATTTCTCTTTACATTTTTTTACTCTTTATTTCCGGTCTCTTTATATTTTCCTTTACGCTTTGTTTCCCGTCTCTTTACATTTTCTTTTACTGTTTATTTCATGTCTCTTTACATTTTCTTTTACTGTTTATTTCATGTCTCTTTACATTTTCTTTTACTGTTTATTTCATGTCTCTTTACATTTTCTTTTACTGTTTATTTCATTTCTCTTTACATTTTTTTACTCTTTATTTCCGGTTTCTTTATATTTTCCTTTACGCTTTGTTTCCCGTCTCTTTACATTTTCTTTTACTGTTTATTTCATGTCTCTTTACATTTTCTTTTACTGTTTATTTCATGTCTCTTTACATTTTCTTTTACTGTTTATTTCATGTCTTTTTACATTTTCTTTTACTATTTATTTCATGTCTCTTTACGTTTTCTTTTACTGTTTATTTCATGTCTCTTTACATTTTTTTACTCCTTATTTCCGGTCTCTTTATATTTTCCTTTACTCTTTGTTTCCCGTCTCTTTACATTTTCTTTTACTGTTTATTTCATGTCTCTTTACATTTTCTTTTACTGTTTATTTCATGTCTCTTTACATTTTCTTTTACTGTTTATTTCATGTCTCTTTACATTTTCTTTTACTATTTATTTCATGTCTCTTTACATTTTCTTTTACTGTTTATTTTATGTCTCTTTACATTTTCTTTTACTCTTTATTTCATGTCTCTTTACATTTTCTTTTACTGCTTATTTCATGTCTCTACATTTTCTTTTACTGTTTATTTCATGTCTCTTTACATTTTCTTTTACTGTTTATTTCATGTCTCTTTACATTTTCTTTTACTGTTTATTTCATGTCTCTTTACATTTTCTTTTACTATTTATTTCATGTCTCTTTACATTTTCTTTTACTGTTTATTTCATGTCTCTTTACATTTTTTTACTCCTTATTTCCGGTCTCTTTATATTTTCCTTTACTCTTTGTTTCCCGTCTCTTTACATTTTCTTTTACTGTTTATTTCATGTCTCTTTACATTTTCTTTTACTGTTTATTTCATGTCTCTTTACATTTTCTTTTACTGTTTATTTCATTTCTCTTTACATTTTTTTACTCTTTATTTCCGGTCTCTTTATATTTTCCTTTACGCTTTGTTTCCCGTCTCTTTACATTTTCTTTTACAGTTTATTTCATGTCTCTTTACATTTTCTTTTACTGTTTATTTCATGTCTCTTTACATTTTCTTTTACAGTTTATTTCATGTCTCTTTACATTTTCTTTTACTGTTTATTTCATGTCTCTTTACATTTTCTTTTACTGTTTATTTCATGTCTCTTTACATTTTCTTTTACTGTTTATTTCATTTCTCTTTACATTTTTTTACTCTTTATTTCCGGTCTCTTTATATTTTCCTTTACGCTTTGTTTCCGTCTCTTTACATTTTCTTTTACAGTTTATTTCATGTCTCTTTACATTTTCTTTTACTGTTTATTTCATGTCTCTTTACATTTTCTTTACTGTTTATTTCATGTCTCTTTACATTTTCTTTTACTGTTTATTTCATGTCTCTTTACATTTTCTTTTACTGTTTATTTCATTTCTCTTTACATTTTTTTCTCTTTATTTCCGGTCTCTTTATATTTTCCTTTACGCTTTGTTTCCCGTCTCTTTACATTTTCTTTTACTGTTTATTTCATGTCTCTTTACATTTTCTTTTACTGTTTATTTCATGTCTCTTTACATTTTCTTTTACTGTTTATTTCATTTCTCTTTACATTTTTTTACTCTTTATTTCCGGTCTCTTTATATTTTCCTTTACGCTTTGTTTCCCGTCTCTTTACATTTTCTTTTACTGTTTATTTCATGTCTCTTTACATTTTCTTTTACTGTTTATTTCATGTCTCTTTACATTTTCTTTTACTGTTTATTTCATGTCTCTTTACATTTTCTTTTACTGTTTATTTCATTTCTCTTTACATTTTTTTACTCTTTATTTCCGGTCTCTTTATATTTTCCTTTACGCTTTGTTTCCCGTCTCTTACATTTTCTTTTACTGTTTATTTCATGTCTCTTTACATTTTCTTTTACTGTTTATTTCATGTCTCTTTACATTTTCTTTTACTGTTTATTTCATGTCTCTTTACATTTCTTTACTGTTTATTTCATTTCTCTTTACATTTTTTTACTCTTTATTTCCGGTCTCTTTATATTTTCCTTTACGCTTTGTTTCCCGTCTCTTTACATTTTCTTTTACTGTTTATTTCATGTCTCTTTACATTTTCTTTTACTGTTTATTTCATGTCTCTTTACATTTTCTTTTACTGTTTATTTCATGTCTTTTTACATTTTCTTTTACTATTTATTTCATGTCTCTTTACGTTTTCTTTTACTGTTATTTCATGTCTCTTTACATTTTTTTACTCCTTATTTCCGGTCTCTTTATTTTCCTTTACTCTTTGTTTCCCGTCTCTTTACATTTTCTTTTACTGTTTATTTCATGTCTCTTTACACTTTCTTTACTGTTTATTTCATGTCTCTTTACATTTTCTTTACTCTTTATTTCATGTCTCTTTACATTTTCTTTTACTATTTATTTCATGTCTCTTTACATTTTTTTACTGTTTTATTTTATGTCTCTTTACATTTTCTTTTACTCTTTATTTCATGTCTCTTTACATTTTCTTTTACTGCTTATTTCATGTCTCTACATTTTCTTTTACTGTTTATTTCATGTCTCTTTACATTTTCTTTTACTGTTTATTTCATGTCTCTTTACATTTTCTTTTACTGTTTATTTCATGTCTCTTTACATTTTCTTTTACTATTTATTTCATGTCTCTTTACATTTTCTTTTACTGTTTATTTCATGTCTCTTTACATTTTTTTACTCCTTATTTCCGGTCTCTTTATATTTTCCTTTACTCTTTGTTTCCCGTCTCTTTACATTTTCTTTTACTGTTTATTTCATGTCTCTTTACATTTTCTTTTACTGTTTATTTCATGGCTCTTTACATTTTCTTTTACTGTTTATTTCATGTCTCTTTACATTTTCTTTTACTGTTTATTTCATTTCTCTTTCATTTTTTACTCTTTATTTCCGGTCTCTTTATATTTTCCTTTACGCTTTGTTTCCCGTCTCTTTACATTTTCTTTAGTTTATTTCATGTCTCTTTACATTTTCTTTTACTGTTTATTTCATCTCTTTACATTTCTTTTACTGTTTATTTCATGTCTCTTTACATTTTCTTTACTGTTTATTTCATTTCTCTTTACATTTTTTTACTCTTTATTTCCGGTCTCTTTATATTTTCCTTTACGCTTTGTTTCCCGTCTCTTTACATTTCTTTTAGTTTATTTCATGTCTCTTTACATTTTCTTTTACTGTTTATTTCATCTCTTTACATTTTCTTTTACTGTTTATTTCATGTCTTTACATTTTCTTTTACTGTTTATTTCATGTCTCTTTACATTTTCTTTTACTGTTTATTTCATTCTCTTTACATTTTTTTACTCTTTATTTCCGGTCTCTTATATTTTCCTTTACGCTTTGTTTCCCGTCTCTTTACATTTTCTTTTACTGTTATTTCATGTCTCTTTACATTTTTTTTACTGTTTTTTCATGTCTCTTTACATTTTCTTTTACTGTTTATTTCATGTCTCTTTACATTTTCTTTTACTATTTATTTCATGTCTCTTTACGTTTTCTTTTACTGTTTATTTCATGTCTCTTTACATTTTTTTACTCCTTATTTCCGGTCTCTTTATATTTTCCTTTACTCTTTGTTTCCCGTCTCTTTACATTTTCTTTTAGTTTATTTCATGTCTCTTTACATTTTCTTTTACTGTTTATTTCATGTCTCTTTACATTTTCTTTTACTGTTTATTTCATGTCTCTTTACATTTTCTTTTACTGTTTATTTCATGTCTCTTTACATTTTCTTTTACTATTTATTTCATGTCTCTTTACATTTTCTTTTACTGTTTATTTCATGTCTCTTTACATTTTTTTACTCCTTATTTCCTGTCTCTTTATATTTTCCTTTACTCTTTGTTTCCCGTCTCTTTACATTTTCTTTTACTGTTTATTTCATGTCTCTTTACATTTTCTTTTACTATTTATTTCATGTCTCTTTACATTTTCTTTTACTGTTTATTTCATGTCTCTTTACATTTTTTTACTCTTATTTCCGTCTCTTATATTTTCCTTTACTCTTTGTTTCCCGTCTCTTTACATTTTCTTTTACTGTTTATTTCATGTCTCTTTACATTTTCTTTTACTGTTTATTTCATGTCTCTTTACATTTTCTTTTACTATTTATTTCATGTCTCTTTACATTTTCTTTTACTGTTTATTTCATGTCTCTTTACATTTTTTTACTCCTTATTTCCTGTCTCTTTATATTTTCCTTTACTCTTTGTTTCCCGTCTCTTTACATTTTCTTTTACTGTTTATTTCATGTCTCTTTACATTTTCTTTTACTATTTATTTCATGTCTCTTTACATTTTCTTTTACTGTTTATTTCATGTCTCTTTACATTTTTTTACTCCTTATTTCCGGTCTCTTTATATTTTCCTTTACTCTTTGTTTCCCGTCTCTTTACATTTTCTTTTACTGTTTATTTCATGTCTCTTTACATTTTCTTTTACTGTTTATTTCATGTCTCTTTACATTTTCTTTTACTGTTTATTTCATGTCTCTTTACATTTTCTTTTACTGTTTATTTCATTTCTCTTTACATTTTTTACTCTTTATTTCCGGTCTCTTTATATTTTCCTTTACGCTTTGTTTTCCCGTCTCTTTACATTTTTCTTTTACTGTTTATTTCATGTCTCTTTACATTTTCTTTTACTGTTTATTTCATGTCTCTTTACATTTTCTTTTACTGTTTATTTCATTTCTCTTTACATTTTTTTACTCTTTATTTCCGGTCTCTTTATATTTTCCTTTACGCTTTGTTTCCCGTCTCTTTACATTTTCTTTTACTGTTTATTTCATGTCTCTTTACATTTTCTTTTACTGTTTATTTCATGTCTCTTTACATTTTCTTTTACTGTTTATTTCATGTCTCTTTACATTTTCTTTTACTGTTTATTTCATTTCTCTTTACATTTTTTTACTCTTTATTTCCGGTCTCTTTATATTTTCCTTTACGCTTTGTTTCCCGTCTCTTTACATTTTCTTTTACTGTTTATTTCATGTCTCTTTACATTTTCTTTTACTGTTTATTTCATGTCTCTTTACATTTTCTTTTACTGTTTATTTCATGTCTCTTTACATTTTCTTTTACTGTTTATTTCATTCTCTTTACATTTTTTTACTCTTTATTTCCGGTCTCTTTATATTTTCCTTTACGCTTTGTTTCCCGTCTCTTTACATTTTCTTTTACTGTTTATTTCATGTCTCTTTACATTTTTTTTACTGTTTATTTCATGTCTCTTTACATTTTCTTTTACTGTTTATTTCATGTCTTTTTACATTTTCTTTTACTATTTATTTCATGTCTCTTTACGTTTTCTTTTACTGTTTATTTCATGTCTCTTTACATTTTTTTACTCCTTATTTCCGGTCTCTTTATATTTTCCTTTACTCTTTGTTTCCCGTCTCTTTACATTTTCTTTTACTGTTTATTTCATGTCTCTTTACACTTTCTTTTACTGTTTATTTCATGTCTCTTTACATTTTCTTTTACTCTTTATTTCATGTCTCTTTACATTTTCTTTTACTATTTATTTCATGTCTCTTTACATTTTCTTTTACTGTTTATTTTATGTCTCTTTACATTTTCTTTTACTCTTTATTTCATGTCTCTTTACATTTTCTTTTACTGCTTATTTCATGTCTCTACATTTTCTTTTACTGTTTATTTCATGTCTCTTTACATTTTCTTTTACTGTTTATTTCATGTCTCTTTACATTTTCTTTTACTGTTTATTTCATGTCTTTTTACATTTTCTTTTACTATTTATTTCATGTCTCTTTACATTTTCTTTTACTGTTTATTTCATGTCTCTTTACATTTTTTTACTCCTTATTTCCGGTCTCTTTATATTTTCCTTTACTCTTTGTTTCCCGTCTCTTTACATTTTCTTTTACTGTTTATTTCATGTCTCTTTACATTTTCTTTTACTGTTTATTTCATGGCTCTTTACATTTTCTTTTACTGTTTATTTCATGTCTCTTTACATTTTCTTTTACTGTTTATTTCATTTCTCTTTACATTTTTTTACTCTTTATTTCCGGTCTCTTTATATTTTCCTTTACGCTTTGTTTCCCGTCTCTTTACATTTTCTTTTAGTTTATTTCATGTCTCTTTACATTTTCTTTTACTGTTTATTTCATCTCTTTACATTTTCTTTTACTGTTTATTTCATGTCTCTTTACATTTTCTTTTACTGTTTATTTCATTTCTCTTTACATTTTTTTACTCTTTATTTCCGGTCTCTTTATATTTTCCTTTACGCTTTGTTTCCCGTCTCTTTACATTTTCTTTTAGTTTATTTCATGTCTCTTTACATTTTCTTTTACTGTTTATTTCATCTCTTTACATTTTCTTTTACTGTTTATTTCATGTCTTTACATTTTCTTTTACTGTTTATTTCATGTCTCTTTACATTTTCTTTTACTGTTTATTTCATTTCTCTTTACATTTTTTTACTCTTTATTTCCGGTCTCTTTATATTTTCCTTTACGCTTTGTTTCCCGTCTCTTTACATTTTCTTTTACTGTTTATTTCATGTCTCTTTACATTTTCTTTTACTGTTTATTTCATGTCTCTTTACATTTTCTTTTACTGTTTATTTCATGTCTCTTTACATTTTCTTTTACTATTTATTTCATGTCTCTTTACGTTTTCTTTTACTGTTTATTTCATGTCTCTTTACATTTTTTTACTCCTTATTTCCGGTCTCTTTATATTTTCCTTTACTCTTTGTTTCCCGTCTCTTTACATTTTCTTTTAGTTTATTTCATGTCTCTTTACATTTTCTTTTACTGTTTATTTCATGTCTCTTTACATTTTCTTTTACTGTTTATTTCATGTCTCTTTACATTTTCTTTTACTGTTTATTTCATGTCTCTTTACATTTTCTTTTACTATTTATTTCATGTTTCTTTACATTTTCTTTTACTGTTTATTTCATGTCTCTTTACATTTTTTTTACTCCTTATTTCCTGTCTCTTTATATTTTTTCCTTTACTCTTTGTTTCCCGTCTCTTTACATTTTCTTTTACTGTTTATTTCATGTCTCTTTACATTTTCTTTACTATTTATTTTTCATGTCTCTTCTTTACATTTTCTTTTACTGTTTATTTCATGTCTCTTTACATTTTTTTACTCCTTATTTCCGGTCTCTTTATATTTTTCCTTTACTCTTTGTTTCCCGTCTCTTTACATTTTCTTTTACTGTTTATTTCATGTCTCTTTACATTTTCTTTTACTGTTTATTTCATGTCTCTTTACATTTTCTTTTACTATTTTTTATCTGTCTCTTTACATTTTCTTTTACTGTTTTATTTCATGTCTCTTTACATTTTTTTTACTCCTTATTTCCTGTCTCTTTATATTTTCCTTTACTCTTTTTCCCGTCTCTTTACATTTTCTTTTACTGTTTATTTCATGTCTCTTTACATTTTCTTTTACTATTTATTTCATGTCTCTTTACATTTTCTTTTACTGTTTATTTCATGTCTCTTTACATTTTTTTTACTCCTTATTTCCGGTCTCTTTATATTTCCTTTACTCTTTGTTTCCCGTCTCTTTACATTTTCTTTTACTGTTTATTTCATGTCTCTTTACATTTTCTTTTACTGTTTATTTCATGTCTCTTTACATTTTCTTTTACTGTTTATTTCATGTCTCTTTACATTTTCTTTACTGTTTATTTCATGTCTCTTTACATTTTCTTTTACTGTTTATTTCATGTCTCTTTACATTTTCTTTTACTGTTTATTTTCATATCTCTTTTACATTTCTTTTACTTGTTTATTTCATGTCTCTTTACATTTTCTTTTACTGTTTATTTCATGTCTCTTTACATTTTCTTTTACTGTTTTATTTCATGCTCTTTACATTTTCTTTTACTGTTTATTTTCATGTCTCTTTTACATTTTCTTTTACTGTTTATTTCATGTCTCTTTACATTTTCTTTTACTGTTTATTTCATTTCTCTTTACATTTTTTTACTCTTTATTTCCGGTCTCTTTTATTTTCCTTTACGCTTTGTTTCACGTCTCTTTACATTTTCTTTTACTGTTTATTTCATGTCTCTTTACATTTTCTTTTACTGTT
>JAJOZX010002141.1:457500-532500 GCA_023014485.1 Bathynomus jamesi
GGTGCAAAATTTCTAAATTGTTAAAAAATTGACATGTTCTGTCTTTGTATTCTATTCTCTGCTGCATATTAACACATATATATATATATATATATATATATATAATATATATATATATATATATATATATATAAAGTATAAAATAATAAAAGCGAATCAAAGCAAATATTGGGCTATTATTGAAATGATGTTTGGGAACTGAACAAACGTAAAGTTTCGGAATCAGTTATCTGCGATGGATTCTGACTGAGTACTTTCCTACCTGAAATTAATTGAATTTTAGAATTTAAAACAGAAACAAATCAATTTTCACCTTTTCTACCACTTTACCACGTTTTTTTTTCATATTTTTAATATTTGGATATTCGATTATAGATATATTGTATCAGTTGGTGTTGTTCATATTTATGAAAATGAAAATGAAAGTGAAAAGGTTTATTGGCAGACTATAGTCCATATGACAAATATTATGAATACAATGACAATTCACATGCTAAGGATAGAAATATATAAAATTGATTAGAAATAATACTGTAATGTCGAAGTTAAGTTGAGCTACAGACAGACGTTTTCGTACCAAGAAGTCCATAGCTTAGAGGATAAATGGCAGGCCTCATGGATAGCTTGGATGATCGGGTTGGTTGATTTTTTAATTCTTTGCATTAGACTGTATTGAGCACGTCTTGTTACCTCCGGGAAGCTCGGGACATTGCGGGTAGCAAACATTTGCGAAGCTGAGCATCTCGGGGGTAAGTTATGGAAGAGTGTAAAAGACCTGTTGTACAGCAAATTTAAGGTTCTGCCAGAACCTTTTTTATAATTCACCCAGAGTTGCTGCCCGTATATATTAAGAAAGTACGAAAGAGAGTGTCTTTAGCTTCACTTGTACAGAATCGAAAGTTCCTTATGGTCATATTCGCTTTAGCACACAGGCTTCGAGATTGTTTTCTTATATCCGAGTCATCACTCAAGGAGCTGGTAATAGTTTTACCCAAATACTTAAACTCTTGTACTTCCTCAGTTACTTCACCATTCATTTTAAACCCTATATCAGCTGGCTGGTTACAGCTTTTAGGATGAAATTGCATAACCTTCGTTCTTGTAACATTAAAAAGAATATCATGTTTCTGCGAATACTCTTCGCAGACTTTTAGTAGCCGATCCAGACCTTTAACAGAGGGACTTATTAACACCATATCATCGCCCTAAACTAAGTTATTTATCCTTGTGTTATTTATACAACATCCCACTGTTGCCTCGTTAAGTGAAGCAATTAATCCGTCAATATACACATTAAACAGCATAGGGGAGAGCAAGGAGCCTTGTCTCACCCCGCAGGTCAGTTGAGTGGGACCTTTTAAAGCCAAACTGATTAGGAGATGTCCATAGGAAATCATTTAATCGGAGTAACAAGAGTTTTTCTAGTAGTTTCGAGAAGCAGGAAGCGATAGCAATAGGCCTGTAATTATTGCTGGACAGAATGTCTCCGTACTTATTTTTGACCAGGGGCAAGATATATACTCTCATGAACTCTGCAGTCTCCAGGGATATAGCTATGAGCAAGCATGGCTGATAGGAGCAATGATCTATGCAGACATACTACGTCATTTGCATATATTTAGTACTCATTCGATAAGTCATCTACCTCTGACGCAAAACCAGTTTTTAAATCTTTAATTAACCTCTTTACTTCAGAAATTGACATCAAAGTATTTTCCTTTGTCCCTCCCACAATCGTTTCGCTGCAATCTATCTTAAGATTATCCCTACTCACACTGTTAAGAATGTTAGAATAGTGGTTTTTCCACAGCTTTGCAATTTCATCCTCCCCCGACACGCCATCGATTGTCGGAGGGAGGTCATTTTTGACACCCGTTTGATTCTTAGCAAATTTCCAAAATTTGTTATTATCGTTATTTATGTGAGCTTCATTTGATGCTCGAATAGACTCTTCTTGTTTACATCGCCTTATGGCCGCCTTATACCGACCCCTACTTCTACACATATTCATGTATACTGGTCCTAATCTGGGTCTACCATGAAAGCACCACAAATCGTAGGCGTCTTTTGATTCCCTCTTCAGGGGGGGCAATAAAATCATTCCAACTAGGAATAATCTTAGTATAATAAATGCAAAAAAACTTCACTTTTTTCAGTATCCACCCGAAGAGGATGCCAGTTGGCATCGAAACTGTTGTGGAAATAAACTCTGTCTATTAGAGTGGGTTTTTATTATCACTTAGTATAATAGTTGTAAGATTTAATCAGGGGACTTCCTGCTTCTCTTAACAGGGATATTATCTTACTATAATACCTATTTATGAGTTTACAGTGAGAATCATTTGAGCAAGGATTATTACAGGCAAGATGCAAAATTTCAAAATTATTAAAAAGGTGACTTGTTCTGTCTTTGTATTCTATTATCTGCTGCATATTAACATTGGACCAATCGACGTGATTATTCTTACCTATTGAGTTCTTGTTAAGTCGTGTTGCGCATAAATTGGTAAAATTAATTAATAGTTCTAATGGTCTATGATTAGAAAGAAGGAAATCATGCAGAATATGAACTCTAACAATTCGATCCTTTAGATTATTACTAGTGAGACAATGATGAATCCACCTGGTGGTACCACTCATATCACTAACGTATGTAAAATTACCACTGGTTACCCCTAATACATCTACATCACTTATACTTAAATTGGCCGACTCGCACATGTTACCCAATTCTAGAAAGAATTCCGAGTTCACATGCGCCTTAAAGTCCCCCATTATTATACAGTGAGAATATTTGGGGTTATCTGATAATGACTTAATTTTGTCCAGCAAATCAATGTATTCATCTAGAATCCTCGATTACTGCCGTTGTTGTATGGTAAATAGCAGTTTACAATTAATACGCAATCATTGTTCATTCGTAATTCAATGCCCAACAACCTTACATTATCGCTTGTTAAAAATTTTATATGTTTTGACAAATCTTTCCTTATTAACCCTAGAATGCATAACCCGGGCCTCTGAGGCCCACCGGATGTTATATATGAACTTGTTATATCCGGGTTATGCATTCTAGGGTTAAGAAAGCAACACCACCAAAAGGCTTACCGTACATTAATTCATGTGACAAGTCTACTGCTGATGACTCATGGTACATAAATTGAAATTTAATTGAAATCTAAAATTATTTTATATTTTAAAATATCATAACATCCTTATTTGTTTGACTTTAATAATATATATATTTTATTTTAATAATTAATTAGAAGGTACTGTGAATAGTATATATATATCTATATATATATATATATATATATATATATATATATATACACCTCGTAACTTCGTAGCAGTTCTGTGCGTTGGTTTCCCTTCACACAAAGGTTAAACTCGTGGCCCCGCCTCGAGGCCTGGCTCGGTGAAACAGTGAGTTGCTCTCTTGCGATCTCCATCGCACATAGGTACACCCGCCTCATCTGGTACCGTTCTGAGCCAAGCGTCTAATCTTCTTTTGAAGAATTCTACGTTGATACCAGTAATGTTCCTGACCTCCTTTAGAAGCTGGTTGAATAGTTTTGGCCTCCTGACAACCAAGCTGTGTTCTTTTAGAGTTGGTGTCCCTTGTCTGGCCTTTAGTTTGGGAACACTACAAATTCTACCTTTCCTATTTTCCACTGTTATTTTTGTGGTTACTGGGTTTAGTGTGAGGTTAGGTACGCGTATTTTCATTATTTTCTACGTGTAAATTATAGTGTATCTCTCTCTTCTTCTTTCGGATGAAAGAAGAGAAGTTCTCAGTATTTGTTCGGCGACTCTTTTTTTTCCTTTGTTTATCTTATTTTGTACCTCAAAGTTTGTATCGTCGGTCATTATAACCCCTAAATCTCTCTCTCTCTCTCTCTCTCTCTCTCTCTCTCTCTCTATATATATATATATATATATATATATATATATATATATATTAGGGTGATTCAAATATGGGGGTAAAAAATTTTTTTTAGATTTTAATGTGTTCAACCCTTTAAATGGTTCATTTCAGCATAAAAACAACTATCCTAAAATATTTTAGCAAATTTTTAATTTTTAGGGGTTGCTACCAGCAATTAAAAATTGACAGAACGACTCAAATTGTCAAATTTTTCCACACCACCCAGGGGATACAGTACAAGGCGCATTGCTTTTTTTTAATGTGGAAAGCTCCCCCGTAGGTCCTACCATAACCACAAGCATGCATAATTAAACTAGCATGATATTTGAGACATTAGCTGTCCTTACTTCATCAATGTTTCTTTCTTTCTATCAGGGTAAACAGCCCTGTAGTTTTTCACTACTTGTAGCAAGAATTGTTTTTGATCTTCGTCATGTGCTAGTATTTTATTATATTCATCCATTAATTTTACTCCTCTTTCCGCTATATTATTCACGACTTTCCAGTTTGATAGATTTCTTAGCGGACTTATACTCTTCATCATTATGCCATTCTTTAGCATCTTTGAGTAAAAATTTTGAACTAAATTCTGTTATTGTAAAGAATCTTTGAGTATTTGATGTGGCAAAATCTTCTAATTTATTCGTTGGAATAAGTGCAGGATCTAGAAAAGCCCGTTTTGCAGGAAGAGTTTCTGTTGTATTTTGCAAGGCCTTTACAATTTTGTTTTTCGTTTCAGTAGGCACTTCATCATCATAAAAGGCCAAGGCTACCAGTTCTTCTGATAGGTACCAGAGGTGACCTAACATTTTTTTAATAGCAACAAATGCAATTGTGTCATTTATTTGTTTGTAGACTACAAGATTCTGTAATAATTCCAGATCAAGACGAGGAGCGCAAGATGGCACAGGAGCTGTAAACCATGCCTTTACATATAACCGAGTAGCAAATAGACAGATGTCTTTTAGTCCTTTTTTTGTCTTTTACTGAAATTTTGAACTGAGATTTGATCATAAAAGTTTTTAATGAATATGTAATTTTGGCCATCCACCTAGCCCGATGAAGTCCCGCTGGATGTTTAAATTTGATTCCACCTTTTGGTTCACCTCCCAAAAAAATAATTGTTAACTGCAATAGTTGTAGGTAATCGTCTCTTGGTTGGAATGTATCTAGTTGATTTGCTGCAAATATAATTATGTCATCTTTGATGACATGAATATTTTCATAGATATCTGGATCTGATAATGCTGTTTCGTAGTCCTCCTTATTAATGTTTGACCATTTTTCTCTGAACTTCTTAAAAAGGACTATATCTGGGCCAGAAGATGGTGATAAAGACTTTCAAACAACAGCTTCCAGCATAATTTCAAATATGTGTGTCGACATGCCAGCCACAATAAATCGTTGTCGAATTTTTGTTCTAGAAGAATAGCTGCACACCATTTCTAGGACCAATATTGGCTGCCGTTGTATCGAAACACACGCATTTTATTTGTTCGCAGATGCCCCATTCAAGCGATGTCTGATTGTTTGCATTAAAACTAGAGACGCATTTCTGTCACTCAATTTTGCAACATCAAGACTTCCTAATAATTAATTTATCATCAAACAATTTTCTACGTTTGCCTACCTTACTTTTCCATGTTGAAGGTTGTGCAGCACAGAAACCAGATTCATCACTTTTACTCTCCTCTGATTCTGATTCTGATGATGTACTGGTGAGTATGACAGCCTCTTCATTCTTCTTTCTTTTGATCTCTTCTTCTGCTTTCCTCTTTTCATAACGTTGTTGCTTTTCTGCTGCTCTTTGCTCGTTTTTATCAACAGCCTTATCAATGGTACCCATTTTTCCATGACGTCCTTTCTCACGTTGCATTTTCAAGAATTTCTTATCTTCTATTTTTATAAGCTGCATAGCATTCTCATGAGCAATGTCAAATAAGTTTTCCAGTTTATCTTTCCATTTTTCTTCTTTATTATTTAAATTTTGATCTTTTCAATTTGTTTGCTTTGTTTTTCTTAAGCAGCTGCCATTCCTTTAGTATTCCTTGAATTTTATCTACTACATGTATTCTTTGTTTTGCTGGTATTCCTGCTTTTTTCCAAACTGCTAGCACATCATCCGCAGTAGAGCAGCATGATTCTCTAATGCCTCGCTTTTAATATTTCTGTAGTGCATGAAGAGGGCCATCATTTCCTTCTCTGATGGTAATACGGATGTTTTTAGTACTGCAGAGGGCTGCCCAATTAGCCATACTTCAGTTTCTTTTCTTGTAGAACTTCTCCCAACTGAGCAACTGGGTGATGGTGAGTTAGGCCTAGCTTCCATAATCGATTAATTGGTATCAAAATTACGAGTTCCAAGCAACAATTAAAAGCAAGCTAGTATATAAATCATTAGTTAAAAATTCTGAAATATAAACAATTAAACATAAAATCATAAGTTGTAAAAACAAACAAATTGAAAAAAAGGGAAACTTTGACGACTGGTAGCACATAGTAAATTTTATTTAAAATTCACCAAATTTGGCATACACTACTTTTTTGTCATAGGGAACAAAAATACAGGTTGAACAATTAAAAAAAAAACTGATTTTTTTGAATCACCCTAAATTATATATATATATATATATATATATATATATATTAAAGATGAACCAAGTATTCGACACCTATTCGGTATTCGGCATTTTTCTAAATATTCGTTGCCGAATATTAACTTGCTGAAGTTTCATAACCTTAATGGAAACCAAATTATGACGTTTTATCCATCTGTGTGAATTGGAAAGGTTGAATTTAAACTGAATTTAAACTATTTTAGGACCTTTTCAGTTTGTCGTACTGAGGATGTTCGAACTGAAAATTTGTATACTAATAAATTTTTATATTTTAATAACGAAAATGACATTATTTTCTTGGAGAAATATGCGCAACAGACGAAAAAAATTGCATTTATCTGCGCGCTAGTTTGCATCGCGCATGACCGTTATCTAAAATTCTAAATTATGTAGTGTTATGTAGTGGGTTTTACAAAATAAAACGCGGATAATATCCTTTATTTATTAAATTTTGAAATATTTAATAATATTTTAATAAATAAATCTTCATTTGCATACCTTTTCTCCAAATGAACTCGCATAAAGAGTAATTTTTGGTTGTTGTTATTAATGTTTATTTGTTGCCCGTTTAAATTTTAAACCTAGTTTAGTATGAATATTATTGTTGTAGTGTCAGCGTGTGATAGTGCAGTGCTGTGATCTATCTACTTGCGAGTTGCCTCCGGTCACTTGAATGCTCGGTTAGGTCAATTGAATGCCGGGTAGGTCAATTGAATGCCAGGTTAGGTCAACTGGGTAAATATTCGATTTTACTCCCAGTCTGGTTTTATAATGAGAGCAAACTTTTCTGGTCAATTTTGAGGTACTTTGCACGAATCTGCCATTGGTTTCCTGTGCAAATGCGTAGTTTTTGAGATATCGTAACATAAACATGTAGGGGTGCTACTGTAGTATGCGGTCTACCTTCTAATTATAGCTTCTTATCTTGTTTACTAATTGTTTGTTTACATCCCATTGTCAATCGCCCTTGACGATTGGTTAGGTTTAGTCATGATAGTTTCGTTAGTTTTAACGAAAATATCATGATTAAACCTAACCAATCGTAGGTAGACCGCATACTACAGTAGCACCCATGTAGGATATGTTCATGTTACGAGATCTCGTAAACCAGGGCTTCTCAAACTTTTTTCACTTGCGACCCCTTTGGATCAGACAAATTTTTTCGCGACCCTTCACTCAATGTCATAAAAGCAATAGGTACTAACACTGTATATTTATGAAAAAAATAATATTTTGAAATGTTTCTGCGATCCCCAATAATATTTACGCGACCCCTAGTTTGAGAAGCGTGATCGTAAACGACGCATTACCAAAAGAAACGTGCAAAACACCTCAAAATTAACCAGAAAAGTTTGCTCTCGTCATTTTCGTTTAAACTAACGAAAATATCACGATTTAACCTAACCAATCATCAAGGGCGTACAGTTGACCTAACCGGGCATTCAAATAACCTAACTGGGCATTCAGTTGACCTAACCAGGCATTCAGTTGACCTAACTGAGCATTCAGTTGACCTAACAGGGCATTCAATTAATCTAACCCGGATATCAATTAACCTAACAGGTTAATATTGGTTATTTCACCTAAATATCTTCTGATCTTTTCGTATTAGGCACTCTGTCACATTTCGGGCAAGTTAAGGATGAGAGAATAACACCGTAATTGATAAAAACATCCAGTGCTTTGTCTTCATCTAGGGCACATGACGAATCAAGTTCTCAAAGTCGAAATCACGTGAACGGCACGTCATAATTCTATCACAAACACCACCAAACTGAATCCAATTAGAAAAAAAATAGCCAGAACAGAAAACAACAAACTAATTAAGTCGTAGAGTAGCAAAAAAATAGCCCAATCAGGAAAAATATTTTATGAAAAAAAGTACATTATAGCCAAAACAGGAAATATATTTTATTTAAAAAGTACATATGAACAAATTTGCACAACATAAGATATACCTATTTGGTTATTATTCGTTTTTTGACCCAGTCGCACCCAGCTATAACAGCAATATATATTGAATAACCAATCAAAACTGAATAATAAACTATATATATTTCTTGTGCAAATTTGTATAAAATGTGTTTTTTTATTAAAATATATTTCCTATTTTTGGTGTTTTTTGAATATATATATATCGACTATTTGGTGAATATTTCTTATTTTTGGTGATTCTGGCTACTTCTGCGTAATTCAATTTGTCCTGTTTTACAAGTAAATCATTTTTAGAAATTGTTCGTCCGTTCAGTTTGTTTTTTTGTGACGAAGTATGACGTGTCAGTTATGCATATTTGATTTTGAAGACGTGATCCGCCATATTGCCCTCGATGAAGACAAGAGTTTAGACCTTTTTTTCAATCACGGAATAATTAAGACATCCGTGACTTGCCCTAAATGCAGTAGTGCTTGTATTTTAAGAAAAGACCAGAAGGTCTTTAGGTGCCGTAAAAAAAATCCTAAAAATAAACGTGTGTCGTTTCAGTTTAAGGGCACGCGAAATTTAACGGACTACCCATGCAAGGTTGGCACATGTTATTACATTATCATTTGTATAATCACATGTTATTACATTATCATTTGTATAATCACATGTTATTACATTATCATTTGTATAATCACATGTTATTACATTATCATTTGTATAATCACATGTTATTACATTATCATTTGTATAATTTAGGTCTCGGGGGTACGGGGGCGGAGCCCCCGTAAAGATCACGCATCACAAATTGATCGGCCCTAATGTTTTGCGGACAGTTCAGTACGTGACACCGGTTAGGTCAACTGTACGCCCTTGATGATTGGTTAGGTTAAGTCATGATATTTTCGTTTAAATTCGTTAGTTTAAACGAAAATGACGAATGCAAACTTTTCTGGTTAATTTTGAGGTGTTTTGTACGAAACTGCCATCCATTTCCTGTGCAAATGCGTAGTTTTCAAGATGACGATATCTCGAAAACTACGCATTTGCACAGGAAACGGATGGCAGATTCGTGCAGAACACCTGAAAATTGACCAGAAAAGTTTGCTCTCATTATAAAAAGAGACTGGGTCAAAAAACGAATAATTACCATATATTTTTTAGTCAGTTTTTAATGGCAATTCACTATATAGTACTTGTTCAACTGCTTGTGACTGGGAGTAAAATCGAATATTAATCGTCAATTGAATGCCCGGTTAGGGCAACTGAATGCCCGATTAGGTCAATTGAATGCCCGGTTAGGTCAACTGTACGCCCTTGACGATTGGTTAGGTTAAGTCATGATATTTTCGTTAGTTTTAACGAAAATATCACTACTCAACCCAACCAGTCGTCAAGGGCGTACAGATGACCTAACCGGCCATTCAGTTGACCTGACCGGGCATTCATTCAACCGGGGGTCACACAGCTACCTCGTATCCGGGCGTCATGAGCGGTGTAAACTAGATAACGGTCATGCGCCATGCAAACTAGTGCGCATATAAATGCAATTGTTTCCTATGTTGTGCATATTTCTCCAGGAAAATAATGTAATTTTCGTTATTAGAATATAAAAATTTATTAGTATACAAATTTTCAGTTCGAAAATCTGCGGTACGACAAACTGAAAAGACCTATTGATTATTACTTTGAATTCTTAGGGTTTGAACGTTTAATTCAAACGTTATACAATATAATACCAAAGTAAAGATAGTTTGCTACGCAGTGGGTTCTTGTTAATGTGTTTTTCAATCGTTATTTTAACACTTAATACATATTTTAAAGCAGTCAGGGTCTTATTATTACGAATGTATCTTATGAATTGACACACTCATCTTGTTTATTACGAAATTATTACGAAGGTGGAGCGGAAAGATATTGCTTTGCTATCATTCTCAAAATAATGCAATTGTTGTCTTTCGTGTTTCTCTACCATGCAAGAAGGTCTTCAAGTCTTCCCAATAGTAACAAGTTTATATAGTTACTATTTCATGGATATAGGAAGATTTCAGCTTTCGGATCACCTGAAGATCAGGACCCCATGTATTCTTGTTTTTTCTTTACGGTATCAAATATAATAAATTAAATTGAATGCCCGGTTCGGTCAACTGTACGCCTTTGACAATTGATTAGGTTAAGTCGTGATATTTTCGTTAGTTTTAACGAATATATCATTTAGTAATTAAGGCTGGGGGCCCTGATCTTCAGGTGATCCCAGCTTTCTTTTAGCTTTAGAGTTCTTTTCTATAGAAGTTGCTAATAAATTTTCTATTCAGTATGAACGTTTTGTTTTTTTCTTGTCTACTGTTTTCAATCGTGCTAAAACTAATTCATCGTAGTAGTATGTGACACTAAAATATGGACTCTTTCTACACACTTCATGATCGATCGATGGATTTGTGTCGGAATTTGAATTTAATTTTTCATGACTCTCTTCCTCCATTAACTCCACTGCCCACTACCTTAAGATGCCTACATCAACTTTCTGAAACTGTATCTTGAATCGAAGATCAAAGAAGGTTAAAACAGCTCATATTTTGTAATTCAAAAAGGTGTCTAACCTTTTTTTTTCATGATTTATTTAACTGTTATGGTAATAATGCCAGCATAATCACCTGTACAACTAGTACAGGTGTTCAAAAAGAAACGCAATCCATTGAAGAATGAATATATCATTGTAACCTACCCTTCTTCGTTTCGATTTTGGGTTGCGTTTCTTATTAAACACCCTGTAGAAGAACTAGCCAAGAGCTTTTCTGAGAATAACTTCAGAGCAAATATTGATGGGATGATATCTGCAGTTGTTGATTCCCTTTTGCTACATTCCTTTGTAATATTCTCAAATGGTTTTAATACAAACACAAGTTTTCAACGATGCTCCACTGATGCGGGCTCAAACTTTGGATAGTTGTGCTACCAACTGTGTACGCATTAATAGCCTTTTCTTGTTCTAACATTCTCTCCAACACGTAGCCAAAACTATTCCATCGTGTTACATCTTGCATCAGTTTATGCTTTGATGCTCTCAATTTTTCCTGTAAAGTCCGTAGTTTTGTCATTGCTGATGATGAGTGGTGAAAATGACGCAATACTTCTGCGTATAGTAAGAACATCTTTAACTGATTTTTGTTGTTAAAAATCGAGTCTCCATGACAAAGTCGCCATGTGCAGGATGTCTGAAAAGTCCCTGTGCACCTACACACACATATATATATATATATATATATATATATATATATATATATGCTCTCTCAGAGGTCCAGAGAGGCCCGGGCCACTTCCAGCTTTTGAGGCCCATACTAAACCCAATTATTACTTTCACTGCAAAACATTATATTCAAACCTGAAAGTTTCTAAATTTGAGGCCCCCCTTAAGCTTGAGGCCCAGGCCAAATGGCCATCCTAGCCCCCCCCTCTGATATGCCATATATATATGTATACATTTGGTAACCTTTGGTTAGCTTCCGCCCGAATTGTTCATTCTGACGAAGGTCAAGCTTTTCACTCCACCTTAGACCTACAGTTTAACGTGGAATCCGAACCACGCCCCATCAGCAGCCCAGCGTCTTAACCACTAGGCTACCCAGGGTACCCATTTGTCTATTAACCAATTTCTTTATTGTGTGGAAAGATGAACAGGTGGGTTTTGCTGTGCGCCGCTTGCCGTTACCGGATCTCGATCACGGGCCGATGGATTCGTAGTCAGCGATGCTAACCAGTACACCACTGAAGCACACACACACACACACACACACACACACAGGGTGTTCTAAAATTACTTTGTAAACTTTTATATGTCTGTCGATCAGTAAGTAGTCCGACGTTGTAAACAATGTGTTCAAGTTCAAGGAAGACACTGAATATCTAAAATAAACAATTATTGTTGCTACATTTGAAATAAAATTTTTAAATATCGCATAATTTTTGTTAAGATATTGCGTTCATATAAAAGTTTAATAGGTAATTTCAGAACACCCTGTATATATTAAAACGATATACGTTACTACCAAAATGAATTTCTTGATGTGTAACTTGAAGAATTGCCTTTTGATGAATGAAGTCTTCTGTAAACCAGTGGGTGACCTGTTATGCCTAAGAACGGAGTATTAGCCGTACTAGTTGGCATATATCAATCAGTATTCAGAGAAATATAGCTTGCGTTCAAAACTAGATTTTTATTTTTTTAAATAATGAATTGTAAGTATTTGATATTGCAGAACAAGAACAATAATTCGAAATGGTATCTTGTAATTATGAAAAACTACCTACATTAATATTAAGTAGCTATCACAAATCTTATGAGGTTTAAGTTAACACTAATTATTGCAAGGATCAGAAACTATGGCGGACACTCAAAATCTTTTGCAAAACTTTAACAGCCTGAAAACGTTCGTCAACGGAAAGTTGAACGCACAAATATGCTAACGTCCGTGAATATTGAGTCAACCAGCAATTAATTAAAGGTTAATAGATATGATGTAATCTTGATTGACGGATGAAAAGTCTACATTTTATAAGTAAAATTAAACGCTTTGTCTTGTCATGATGTGTATAATGATATAATCGGTATTTTCGCATCAATTATTCGGTTTTGTAAATTCAAATATTCGGCAAATTTTATATTCAGTGCATCCCTAATATATATATATATGTGATGAGTTTTACTTTGTCATATATATATGTATATATTTTATTTAAGCTTGTTTTGAGGTTCAAGCAAACACATAAGAAAATAATAACGTTTCGGTTTCGTGTAACTTCCGTATAGGGGAACAATTGAAAAGCCCTTTTACAAGAATAATATATTCGTGAAAAAGTTTAACACTAAACAAATTACATTGGAAAAATGAAATTTTGACATTAATGAAAATTTTTTGAGGAATTTTAAGAATTTTAAATTCAAAATTAATACAAGACACTCCCTACAAAATGCATCAGCAAGTTAAAATAGGACTGTTAGACTATTTTAATCTACAATTAGTAGTTATTTAACTGAATACAGCTCTAACTGTAATATGCAAGACCATTAAAATGAATGGACCGAAGAACAATTTAAATTACAGTTATTTGCCTATTTGACCTTCTACCACATTAGCTAACAAACATAATGCTATTAGAAGAAATGATTTGAGTGTTACTTGAATTACAATTAGAACTACTTAGCTGACAACAGTAAACTCCTTTTAGACTGGATTAATTTCTTTTAATCCCATTTGTGATTGATACACTCTCTACAAAACCATATATATATATATATATATATATATATATATATATATATATATATATATATATATGGTCGTTGACGCGTAAGGACAAGAGATTTTTAACACGGATTTCTTTCGCGTTTTCTTTAAGTGAACTTTTAAGGTGAGACGCTTTTACGTCTTGAATTGTTCGAGCCAACCAGTTTTCTTTACGAGTATTTTCTCGAAGTGAGGGGAGACTTAGTTTGAGTCTATTCAACTTTTGTGAGCCACACATTTTCTGTGTGTTTAATTCTTTAGGCGAACTAATTCTTCTATTATTACTTCAAGAACTTTATCACGGGTCCTTGTTGAGAACCTTACGAAGTCACGCCCAAAAATGCACTGGTTTCTTCTCGCCGTTGGCTGTTTTTCTGCCTTCAGTCAAAAAGGAGACTTGTGTTTCTAATAAATAATTACTGTACATCAATCCCGTCTATCATAAAATTTATGACACGTTGTTCGGCAGTATGTAAAGAATATTTTGATATAAGAATTATCTTTTTTAATTGCTTATATTTTTAACTTGCTTTTGTACAATACCCTCTCCTTTTGGATTACTGTATGATCCGGCGCTGTCGGGCGTAAGATTCACTTAACCTCCTATGTCAGCTTTCCAGTTAATTCATTTTATTTTTTAGAATTACCAAATTTCAGGAAGTGTAATTTAACCTGCCTTTTAACCTGTTAATAAGGTAACAATAATGGAATTTTCCCGTTTTATACAAATATATAATTGTATACGGAATCTCAGTTTTGAGCTCGAAGTGGGTATCATAAAACCGAGTCAAATTTTAATGGCTACGCTTCAGTTTTTAAATTAACTTTTATTTATTTCCCTAGTGTTTGGGGTAACTTGTGCATGGTACTTTTATCCAAAATCATTCAGAATGAAATAGACAATTGAATTCACGTCTTATTTCCAAATTACAATGGTATTTAACATACATATGTTTTAAAAGTCATGTTCTCAAGAATTTACAAACTTTCCTTTCACAAACGAAAAGAGAAGCGGCCATTTCCCGCGTTCAAACGATTGTTTTCATGAACAAATTTGTTTCTTGGTTCACTTATAACCAATAATTAATTAATCAACCTTTTTACATTCCCGATATTAGGGTGGCTATATAAACATAATCTTCAAAATGTTAAGTTCGGAACCCATAATATTGTTCTTATTCCTTAAAAAAACTCAGAATACCAATTTGTATACAAATCGGAAGTGTTTTAGAGGTGCCGCAAGAGTCCAGAAGATTTTAGCTTACATTCTTTTTTGAGTTCAGCTCCAGGTCCCCCTCACCCATAAGGCTGAGTATTATCCTCTCAATGGAGGGGGTTTTGTTAATGCTAGCAACTCATTGTCGCCTGGTTGAACTTTGGAGACCCTCAACTAATGTTTTCTTTCTTACATCTGGGAATGTTTTACGATGTTCCTCAAGGACCTGAAGCAAAAACTGTGTATGTTCCTCATTTCTCGTTACAGAGGCGTTAAAGTACTTTATCAATGCTACTCCTCTTTCTGCTATATCATTGACAACCTTCATGCTTTTAAGAATCTTGGAAGCGTTTTGATAATCTGGAATCTGTTCTCATTGAGCTGGATCTACAGAAGTTAGAAAGTCATCTTCCATCCCTAAAATTGAGAACAGTTGTCGAAAGTGTGCTGTGACAAATGATGACAGATCTTTTCCTTCAGCAATCGTTCAACAAATTCTATTTGGAGAGCATTTATCTCCTTCATTTTTTAGCTAAGTAAAGCAATAAAGCAATATCAGGTCCCGATGAGGGACCAAAAAGGACACCAAATACACTTCTAACTATAATCTCATGGATATGATGACGACAGGCTAGGTGCAGAAGCTTTTCTTCCAACATTTGTTCAATCAGGATGCAGGCACCTCCTCTCTTTCCTGTATTACTTGCCGTGGTATAAAACGACATAGCTTTGATCTGGTTGGTTAAATTCCATTCTTTTACAGTTTCAACAACAGCCTTTGCAATTGCTTTTGCACTTTCGGAGGTAAGTTTAGGGACTGCAAGAAGCTTGCCGATATCTTTACCAGTCACTCCCACAGGCAAACGACCTATAGACTTTTTTCCTGTGATATCAGGTAGCATTTTCCCATCCCAGTGAACTACTAGGGGGGTTTCTGGAGCAAAGTGGTCAATGATATAAGCTGAAGTTTCTTTTCTAATTTTCATCCTTTTAGTGCGAATAGAATCTTTATTGATCGATAGTGACTCTACATCATATCCTAAACTTTTTGCTGTAGCAGCAACGATATGAGCTGCTGCTCGGTTGCTGGTCTTTGTACGGTCTAGACTCTAGAGCTTGCGCTAATTCGGGAGTCATTATGTTTTGAGGTCTTGCTTTCTTCAATTGTGGTTGGGTGTCACCCTGAGAAAAACTTTTTTTTTGAGATATACTATTTTCCGAAAGGATCGACTCGTTATCACTATTGGTACTCGAATCTATTGTTGCAACTTTGCTTAGTTGTTGTATTTCTTTTTCACGTTTTCTCTTGCGGTTAATAAAATTTTGCTCTCTAATTATCTTATTTCTTTCCTTGATTGTTGTCACTTTATCAATGCCAGCTATGTGACCTTTTCTTCCACTGCCTGACAATAAAAAATTTCTTTTCTTCTTCTATTTTCATAATAGACAGAGCATTTTCGTGTGCAATGTCAGATAGTTCATTGAGTCATGATGTGAAGTGTGTTTCATTGGAAATTTGCTTTTGAGATCGACGGGACTTACTTTTTAGTAATGCTTTCCATTCAGAATGAAGTTTGAGCAATCGCTTAATAAGATCATGTTCATGCGCAGTTGGAATACTGGCTTTTTTCCAGAAACCCATAACACTGATCAAAGTGTTCTTAACACTATCATTCAAAGGGAACTTCATCTCTTAATGATGGTAAAAAAAATGTGCCAAAACTTGCTGCTGAGAAGGAAGTTTATCGCCCAATATTTTTGGTAAAGTTGGACCAACAAGCCATATATCTGTTTTAGAACGAGTACTATAACAAGTACTAGCCGTGATTGCAAAAAAATTGAAAATTTTAGGGCGTGAAACTCCTAACCGTGAAATAAATGGAGCACGAATTAACACCAGAAGCGCACTTCCTCAGCATTCAGTTAACTGAGGATTTGAGTTGCAGCTTGCTCCTTGCCAGTTTTTCAGATGCTAAAAGTTACAAGAAGTAGTTACATATATTGATATTACAGTGTATCATAAATACAACTATATATCTGAAAACATATGAATATTTCATATAAACATAAATAAATGGGGTATTTTACTATAGATTAAAAGTATCAGGTTGTAACATAAATTCTGCTCGATTAGAAAACGGACGGTAGATAATAATAGAATAACCTCAAGATAATGTGAAATAGTTTTAGAAATGTTGCAAAATACACGCGGCGACAGGTTCGCACAGGTTTTATCACGATACAGAATGATACAGAATGACTTAGGCTAGTGTAGGCTTAGGCTAGTGTAGAATTAGGCTAATGAATATTTTTTTCTGGTGTTTTTCATACAGTTACAACGCCACCCCTACGATATTACAGTAATTGCAAAAACATGGAGCCCACGAAAGAGCATATTCGACATGTGATGCTGTATGAGTTCCATAAAGGATCTAACGCTGGTGAATCTGCATGAAACATTCAAAGAGTTTATGGAAATGATGTTATGAGCGAATGGATGTGTTGGAGATGGTTTGAGAAGTTCAGAAATGGAGACTTCAGTCTGAAAGATTATCAACGAACAGGACGAACAAATGAGTTAGATGAAGAGTTGCTGAAAGCACCAGTGGAGGAAAACCCAACGGTAACTGTAAGAGAACTTGGCCTGCAACTCGGCGTTAGCCATATGACCATTCATCGTCATTTGAAGCTGTTAGGAAAAGTAGTGAAGGTTGGAAAATGGGTTCTGCATGATTTGTCACAAGCGAATCTTTAACATCGAATCGCAATTTGCACATCACTGCATTCTCGACAACCGCAGGTACCGTTTTTGAATCGGATCGTCACTGGGGATTAAAAATGGGTCCTCTATAACAATATTAAGCGTCGCATCAGTGGCTTAGTCGTGAAACAAAGCCTGAATCTCAGCCAAGGAATGGACCCCATCCAAAGAAAATTTTGCTATGCGTTTGGTGAGATATACAAGGAATTATTCATTTTGAGCTTCTGCCAGATAACTAAACAATCACAGCTGAAGTCTACTGCCAACAACTGCAACGATTGAAGATGGCATTACAAGAAAAATGTCCCGCATTAATTAATCGCAGAGGTGTTCTATTCCACGAGGATAACACGCGCCCTCACACTGCTCGAATCACCACTGCCCAATTGGAGGCATTTGGTTGGGAAAAACTGCCTCATCCACCTTATTCTCTGGACATCGCACCTTCAGACTACCATTTATTCAGAAGTTTGCAACACCACCTAGATGGACAAAAGCTGCAATTCAGGGAAGCTATCGAAAACGAAGTGATCGCTTTTTTTTAACTCGAAACAAAGGGATTTCTTCGAACGTGGCATAAAAAAACTTTTCTACAGGTGGGAGGAGGTTATAGAAAAAGAAGGGAATTATATTGATGATTAATTTGTCATCATGTCATTTAATTTTTGTTGTGAATAAACTAAAAATTCGAGCAAATTTGTCCTTTTAGCCCTTTAATTTTTGTTCTGAATGAACTAAAAAATCGAACAGAATATGCACCCCCCCGAAATATGATTCGATTGCTTTAAAAAATGGCATGCTACGTTTTCTCATGATAAAGAACAAAATTCGACCTTCCGAACTCTAAAGTTAAAAAAATAATTTTTGTCTCTATATGCTGATAGCCACCCTAATATATATATATATATATATATATATATATATATATATATATACACACACACACACACACACACACACACACACACACACACACACTATACACTGTACACTACAACAACAGTATTGATGCACTGGAAAGTAATGAAAACTATGAAACTATGATGTAAGATACACAGACTTTGCCAAAGCGTTCGACAAGTGTGACCATGGACTCCTAATACATAAACTGAAGTACAGTATATGGGAATAACAGGAAAAGTAGGAAAATGGGTATATAATTTCCTTAGTGAACCACGGCAAGTCGTTACAGTACAAGGAGCATCTTCATCAGAATCAGAGGTCCTCAGGTCAGTACCACAAAGAACAGTATTAGCTCCACTACTCTTCATAATCATGATAACTGACATAGATGAGGACGTTACCAGAGACAGCACAGTAACATCCTTTGCGGATGACACAAAGATTAGTAGAAAAATAAGAAACCCAGAAGATATAAGATCTCTACAAACAGACATGAACAGAATCTACAAGTGGACGGAAGGCAACAATATGAAGTTTAACACAGAAATTTCAGCTGTTACGTTACGGAAAAAGGAGAGGACTTAAAATCCATGGAATATTATACCCCAAATGGACAGGAAATTCAGAGAAATTCTAAAGCAGAAGATTTAGGGGTTGTAATGACTGATGATGCGAAATTTGAAACACAAAATAGGATAGCAGTAAACAGAGCAAAGAGAATAACAGCAGATACTGAGAACTCTAAACGAAAGGATAGGAATATAATGGTTCCTCTACTGAAAACGCTGATCATACCCAATCGGTCATATCGGTCCTAACATTCCCATATAAAAAAGAAGACATTAGGCAACTAGAAGGGATTCAGAGAAGCTTCACAGCCAAGATCAGTGACTGCAAAGAACTAAATTACTGGGAAAGGTTACGCGAATTAAACTTTATTCACTGGAAAGGAGAACACACACACACACACCATTATTTACACTTGGAAAAAACTAGTCCCTAATTTTACTCTGAACGTTGTAACTTCCCAAACAATAGTGGAAAGTAGAAAAGGAAGACTGTGTCGTGTTCCCAAATTAAAGGCTAGACAGGGAACATCCTTAACCCTGAAAGAAAATAGTTTTGTTGTGAGAGGACCAAAACTGTTTAATCAGCTGCCCAAAGACCTAAGGAACGCGAGTGGTGTTGCGGTGGACATCTTCAAAAGAAGATTAGACACCTGGCTCAGAACAGTCTGAGATGAGCCGGGCATATACACACACACTTTTGTTGGGGGGGTGGGGGGGTGGGAAAGTGTGAGTGCAGTTATCATATTGCTCAAGCAGTCGAGAATACTGACAGGAAAAAGTCATGCGGGTCAAACTAGAGTTTTCTTTGATTAAACAATAGAAGAAGATGGTTTTCAGGAGAATACATAATTGTTGGAATTCAGACTTCCTTCGTTAAATATCAGGTCCGTCTTTCCAGTATCCCATATTTCTGTCCACACCATAACACTAAAACTTTTACGTTTTTCTTTTCTTGATTTAACATTCTGCACACCCTTGGAACGAAGCTAGGCTCACGTGAGAAGGGAACCAATTTTCAAAATTAAAAAGACTTCGGAATCGTTTCCTTGGTTCATTCGAGTTTACACTTTACATCTACCTTTGTGAGCAAGGGATTTCGAAGAGCCATTCTATTCAAGTTTATGGAGATGCTGTTGGGGTACGTAGTAACAACTTCACAACATTGGCGGGTGTCAGTAAGCTTTCTGCATGAATTGGACCTCAGCTAACAGACTCTTTTAGTTCGTTCTGTACCGGCTGACGGTCATTCTGGGCACCGAAAAGTTTGTTTTATATTTATATCGATAAACCCTGCAATTATATATATAGACCTATCGAGATTTTGAGCAATTTTTTGCAACCACAGTCTGATTGTCCAATCATTCGAAAACCAATAGTACGAGGCATCTTTCACCAACGGAACCTTCGTGTCATCCATGGACCATGCATAAACTGTCTGGGCTGATTGTAAAGTTTCGCATATAAACTTGTATGTTCCTATATTTTTTGCGCCCATTTCATATCTGCGAAGATCTCTCTCTCTCTCTCTCTCTCTCTCTCTCTCTCTCTCTCTCTCTCTCTCTCTCTATATATTATATATATATATATATATATATATATATATATCTCTCTCTCTCTCTCTCTCGCTATATATATATATATATATATATATATATATATATATATATACATTTAAACTGCAAACACGCAGTATAATTAACGTAAAGAACGACGCTTGTATAGGAGAATATTCCGCGCAAGATGAGAGCGAAAGAACGAAACAAATGAAAAAATGAGGTAACCACCTGTTTCGTTCTTTCGCTCTCATCTTGCGCGGTATATTCTCCTATACAAGCGTCGTTCTTTACGTTGATATATATATGTGTGTATATATATAGCACGAAGGTGCTGGCCTGGATAGTGTTCGATGTACCGCGACAGTCGTTGCCGATAGAATAGACAAACTGAGCGCGTTTAAGGCTCCTAGGCCAGACCAGTTTCTCCCCAGAGTGTTGCGGGAGGTGCGCGACCAGGTGGCTCCCCACCTGGCTACAGTCTTCAACAAATCGTTGGAGACGGGCCAGGTGCCTGCTGACTGGAGGGAAGCCAACGTGACCCCTATCTTTAAGAAAGGGGATTACGAAAGTCCAGGGAACTATCGTCCCATTAGTCTCACTTCAGTTGTAGGTAAATTGTTAGAGGGAATAATAGCGGATAGGATCGTTGACCATTTGGATTCCTACAAGCTGCTTGGGGACTCCCAACATGGGTTTAGACGGCATAGGTCGTGTCTCACCAACTTGCTGGAGTTTTTCCACGTCATGTTGAGTGAGTACGATAAGAGTAGGGCGATTGATATACTTTATCTCGACTTTCAGAAAGCCTTTAATAAGGTACCTCACCGCCGGCTAATAGCGAAAGTGCGCGCGCTGGGTATCAGTGGGGAAGTAGGTAGGTGGATTGAAAACTGGCTGAAGAATAGGCGGCAGAGGGTTGTAATTAAAGGGGCCAGTTCGGGTTGGGCCTCGGTCACTAGTGGGGTTCCTCAGGGTTCCGTTTTGGGGCCACTGTTGTTTATCATTTACATAAATGATATAGACGGTGGCATCGTCAGTCGGATCGCCAAATTCGCTGATGACACCAAGCTTGGGGCCAATGTTGGGACGCCCGAAGCGATCGAGGAACTGCGTGCGGACCTAGGTAGGATAGGAGAGTGGTCCGAAAAATGGCAAATGCCGTTTAACTTGGGTAAATGCAAAGTGATGCACATTGGCTACGCCAATCCCAAGTCGGACTACTCGATGTTGGGGAGTAATATCGAGGCGACTGATTTGGAAAAGGACTTGGGTGTGCTAATTAGCAGCGACCTTAAGTTTACGAAACAGTGCGTAGAGGTGGAAAAGAAAGCCCAGAAGCTGTTGGGTTATATCAGGAGACAATTTCAGTTTCGGAACAAGGAGATTGTGCTCTCTCTGTACAATTCCTTGGTTCGGCCGCACTTGGAGTATGCAGTGCAGTTCTGGTCGCCCACCTTCAGGAAAGATATTGAGAGGCTGGAGCGAGTGCAGGCGAGGGCCACAAAGTTAATCCCTTCCATTAGGCATATGGGCTACAATCGACGGTTACGCGCCCTGGACTTGTTTTCGCTGGAAACTCGGAGGCTGCGCGGTCAACTGATCGAAGTTTTCAAGCTCTTACGCGTGTTCAACGATGTCGATTTTAGAAGCATGTTTAGTTTAAATGATAACCCAACTCGCAACAATGGTTGGAAGTTGGATTTGAAACGGTTTAGGACTAGTGTGTGGGGGAATTACTTTACGTATAAGATCTGTGACACGTGGAACAGGTTACCTTCAGAAGTTGTGAACAGTTCCTCAGTGGATCAGTTCAAGAAAAGGTTAGATCAAATCTTGCACACTATTTGAGTGTATAGAAAAATTTCCGTGGCACCCGTTGCCATTGGTACCTCCTCGGTATGGGCCGCAAGGCCTTTTGAGGTACTTCTTTTCCTTGTAACTCCTTGTAACTCTCTCTCTCTCTATATATATATATATATACACACACACACACACACACACACACACACACACACACACACACACATATATATATATATATATATATATATATATAGATACGGGGCTCCAATAAACCTTAGTCCTCCCGCCCATGGCCTAAACCATTAGGGGTACAGTAAAACTAAACATACCTTACAAAAGAGAATTTAATCCTGCATTTAATGAGAAACAATTAAAACTTGGTGTTCCCGCCATTGGCTTCCAAGACAGCCTGAATTCGCTTTGGGTAGCTTGCCAAAAGTGACGTGAATAGATCTTGATCGTTACGCAAATTCGCTAAAACAGTTTCAATGTGTTGCTCATTGTATCCTTCGAAAATCGATTTGCTGCAGGTTCTTGAAACAAGAAACATTCAACCTTGTCCTTTATAACTGATCCAATGTGTTCACAGACGTTCAGGTCGGGAGAATTTCCTGGCCATTCTTCATTTCCACAGAAATCGATCTCATGGTTCCGCAACAACTGTTGAGTGGCTAATGCCTTAAAGCAGGGGGCCTTATCGTGCAGAAGTGTGACCTGATCGACATCCATAACATTGTTTGGGTTTCTTAGAAAAGGAATGACATGCTGGGATAGAATAATATCACGAAAATACTGTCCATCCCAACTCTGACCATTTGACTTCAGCACCCACATGAGCTTCTTTGCAGTGAACAAAACAAACACACCAACACAGTCTGGACTTTTTAATAATTCGCGATAATGTTCATTGTCATCGATTTCATCTGGTGTTGTGGCCCACACTCGGTCATTTTGGTAGTTAGACCGACGTGTTACGTAAACAAAAAATTCATCGGAGACAGCTAAATGCATGAAATCATCCACATCCCAATCTTCAAGATAATGGGCAAACCACATTCTGTCATCGATGTTAAGTTGAGTTTTTCTTGGCTTTGAAAGTTCATGCCAAGGCTTTAAACCTTGCCTATGACAGTACAGTCGAATGATCTCACCACTAACGATCTTTCCTCTCAACACTTCGATCTCTCTAGAAAGTTTAGCACAGCTGTTTTTCCGCTTACGCGTACAGCTTTCAATGATGTCCTTTGTTTCCTGAGAGAGTGGCAAATTTGGGCGCCCAGATTTGGTTGTATCCATTTCACATTCATCCAAAGTTTTATTCCAATTTCTTTTGACGAAGTCCTCACTTCTTCGCAACTTTTTGGCAACCCATGAACGTGTTATAAAGGTGGCTCCAGCATCACGAGCTTCCCGAAATGTTATTGCTCGTATGCGATCTATCACACGTTGCCTCTCCGAATCACCAATTAATTGAGAAGCCATTATATTATCACTTTATCAGCTAGAGTAATTTTAATACCTGCAATAAATAAAGAATTTTATATATTTTTATAATCACTAAGAACTATTTCGATATAAGTAAACATGTAAGCTGCAAATCGGGGGGGCTTGGGTTTTTTGGAACCCCTTACGAGGTCTGTTCAAAACGTATTCAGAGAGGGTGTTTATTTTCAGAACAAGGTCACGTTTGGAGTTGTGACTGTGCTAAGCATGTCTCTGCACGTCGAGGCAAGTTAACTGATAGGGCTGCACTTCAATGTGTAGCGTCAGTCCACTGTGGTGATCCGATAAAGTTAAACGTGTTTTTTTTTCGCGGCGATTTCTTCATGTTGCTTGTTTTTTTTTACTGTGAAGATGTTGTGTACCATTAATATGCTCCTCAGAGACAAACAATCAACAAGGAATTTTACAATGAAGTTTTGAGATGTCCACGTGAAGCAGTTCGGAGGAAACGGCCGCAGAAGTGGGAGTTCGGAGACTGGATGCTTCATCACGATAACGCACCATCTCACTCGCCGCAACTTGTCCAGCAAATTTTGGTCAAAAACGCTATCCCCAAGTCAGCAGCCTCCATATTCGCCGGATTTGGCTCCATGAAACTTTTTTTTTTGTTTCAGAAGCGCAAACAAACCTTGAAAGGACGCTGATTCGATGATGTTGAGACCATTAAAACAAATTCGACGGAGCAGCTTTTGGCCATTCTGAAAAGTGCTTTCGAAAAATGTTTTCAACAGTGCCAAGATCGTTGGGCAAAGTGTGTGGTTTCAGAAGGAGCGTATTTTGAGGTAGATTAAGCCCAAAACCCTGCAAGTAACATATTCTGTCTATAATCGCATTAGTCCGGATACTTTTTAAACAAAACTTTTTGATATATATATATATATATATATATATATATATATATATATATATATATATATATATATATATATATATATATATATATATATATATATATATATATATATATTAATTTTAGGCGGGATTAAAGTAAATATCTCATAAAATTAATTGCATAAAATTCTCTTTATGGGAACAGTTTCGAGGCTCGAACGTAATTTCAACGAAGATAAACTGAAGGGTTTCCGACAAAAGTTATCAAGGAAATATTAAGGAAATATCAAGGAAATATTTTGTATACAGTAGATGACTGCAAGCGAATAGCAATCAAAAGCCAGATACGATAGCGAGGAAGGAAAAGGAAAGTAGATAATATACTAAGAAATGTAAGAATAACAAGGAAGTAAAAGAATAACGAGGAAGTGGGAAAGGAAGGAGGAAGGAAGATGTAAAAAGGAAATGGATAAGAAAGACGATCAATTTTCTTTTACCTTTTTCATTAAAAAAAGGTGAACCACTTTTTTTATCTTTTCTCTTCGTGCATGTTGAGAAAAGTTTTATATAGTTGGATTTTTATAATTTTTATGTACTATAGCATAAGTGAGAGAACCTCATATATGTCATCATACTTTAAAATTTATCTATATTTACTTTATGGACGTATATATATATATATATATATATATCAGTAAATTATATATATATATATATATATTACTCCTATACAAGCGTCGTTCTTTACGTTATTTATACTGCGTGTTCTTTGCAGTTGAATGTATATATATATATATATATATATATATATATATATATATATTAGGCCGGGTCGAAAATGGGAAATTTTTTTATTTCTTAAAAAGTACACTATGTCAGAAGTTTCATTTTATCATCTTAACAAAATATTAAAATATCAAGCATGTGCTACCCCTATCACATACCCCCCTTTTTTACCTTAAATGGGAAAAATTTTTATTTCTTAAAAAGTACACTATGTGAGAAGGTTTTTTTATCACTTTAACAAAATATTAAAAAATCAAGCATGTGCTACCCTACTAGCTACTACCCCTATCACATGCCCCTCCTCCCTTTTTTACCTTCATATTTGCATATGTTTAATGTTGTTATATGTTACATGATAAGTTGTTTGTTTAATGCTTGATATTTTTATGTTTCAGATAAACAGAAATAATTTTTGGATAAATAGAAATAATTTGCATTTGCTTTAATTATAATTTGAATTATCATAAATTATAAATTACATATAATTTGATTTTACTTCTGAATATAAACTATGACTACTAGAAGCAAGTCCTCAAATGCAGCCTTTGGATATCCTACGGAATTCCCAGCAGCTATGACTCCTTCAAAAGCAGATGTGAGACACTACCTTTTTGTGCGCCGTCGTGAAGAAGCTAAATCAAAAGGATCAGCAACTATTAATGATTGTTACAGGGTTGTTGTAAAAGATACTGAAGACATTTGGATGAAATTTTCTTTTCCTACGATTAACACCAAAGGTATCTATCTTAAAGTCAGTCAACTAATAGAAGAAGCCTCAAAATTGAACAAGGTGCCGTTACATCGAAGAAATGAAAGTTTTGCCTTAAAAGTACTCAGTATGATGAAATGTGTGATATATCTTCTTGTGACCAGTTGATCGCATAGTCAAGATTATTATGCAGTTCTATGCTCCAGGGTGGTTTTGGATAAAATCTCATCCTAATGCAACTGATGGTGCATATAACTTTTGCCATTTAATGTGCTTCCTTCGAAATTTAGATGAACAATATAGATCAATCATAGAACCAATATTAAAGAATAACGCCTACTTTGCCCACCCAAAAAATATACTCATATCAATGGTAACTGACAAGAGACTAGAAATTAGGGAGCAAGCTATTCAGAAAATCATCCTTTCAAGAACAGAATTTTCAGGTACCAGAAACTGTGAGTTGCCTCGAACCCTCAATTTCCAATCTACTGACTACACCGAGATGATCGATTGGCAAAAAGAGATCATTACTCCACCACTGCTAAACAATTTTAGCGACGATGAGCTACTACAGGCTCGATGTAAGCCACTGGAGATAGCTTCTTTTCCATGCCACAGTCAAAGTGTGGAAAGGGCAGTGAACCTAGTAACAAAGGCATGTCAGGAAAGAATAGGATATGACAACCGCCAAAAGTTTATCTTAAACTCATTGGAATCAAGGCGAAAACTGCCCAAGTTTGAATGGAAGGCCCAATGGAATGAGTAAGAAACATATGAAATAAAACTTCCTAATGATATTGAAAATTTCTTCCCTTTTGATGTGATAAGGAACAATGAAAAAGTTAATTGAATTTTGGCACATTTATTATGTCTCTAATTTTTTCTTCTGAATATATTGTTGTATTTAATTAATTTTCCTAATACTGTACATTATTAAATAAAATATTATACGTTAATAAAGATTTACGTCATCAAAAAACCTGAATGTAGAGTAAGTATCGTATAAATGGAATATTCTTCAATATAGGTCAAAAAGTGAAAAATTGTGCCAGGGGTAGGAGGCTTTAAACAGCGAAAATAATTTATTAGTGGGTTCCTGTGTTCTATTCAAACCCCTCACAATATGTACCTTTTCAATATAAAATTTCGACCCGGCCTAAGATATATATATATATATATATATTATATATATATATATATATATATATACAGGGTGTTTGAAAACTTTCTGTACAAATTGTAATGGGGGATAGGCAACACCAAGACAAACCCTTTTCGTCTATAAGTGTATGTCCGCTGACGTCACCATTCGGCGCGAGAGGGCGCCGCTGCAATTGGCTAAAAGGTGAAGTGGGCTAGACTCGCGCTTGCCGCGGGCATTCTTAAATCGGACGTAGTACGCGTAACATGTTTATTTAAAGAAGGCATGTTTATTTAAAGAAGGTGCTGAAAGTTGCGACCGGTAGCATCAATGCATGCCCGATAGCGTCGAAGCATTGACCGACGTACACGTCGAAAGATTCCTGGCATTTCGGGAACAGTTCCAGCGGCGACAGCGATTCTTGCTACGAGGTCTTCTTCTGAGTAAATGGGAGTCTCGTACACGAGGTTCTTCATGTGTCCCCACAGGAAGAAATCGAGGCATGTTAAATCGGGCGATCTCGGTGGCCAGGCTACGGGCCCACCCCGGCCTATCCATCGGTCCCCAAAACTGGCGTTCAGATAATCCCGCACATCGTTGCTGGAGTGTGCTGGGGCCCCGTCGTGTTGAAACCACATTCGTCTACGAATAGCCACGGGAACATCTTCCAGCAGTTCCGGCAACGTTTCTTCAAGAAATATCCGATAAACCCGCCCGTCGAGTCTGGCAGGCAGCAGGTACGGCCCAATCAACTTGCCATGGACGATACCCGCCCAAACATTGACGGCGAACCGTTCTTGATGAGCATGCACCCGTGTAGCATGTGGATTTGCGTGCGCCCACACGTGAGAATTGTGCATGTTAAACACACCCTCACGTGTGAAACAGGCCTCATCTGAGAACAGCACATAAGCCGGAAAATTAGGCTGCACCGCTGTCTGCTGCAGAAACCAGCGTGCGAATTCCACACGAAGAGGGTAATCCCGAGGTTGTAATGCCTGGACTCTCTGACGATGAAACGGATGTAACTGCTGCTCGTGCAACACTCTCCAGACCAGGTCGTGGTTCAACCGAGGATACGTGCAACACCTCGCGTGCTTGCGCTTGAATTGTCCTCAAATCGCCGTAGGATTTCTTCTTCCATGTCAGGAGTGCGCACGTTTCTCTCCCGACCAGTGTCATGCATGTTTGCATGGAATGTTCCAGTTTCTCGCAGTCGCCGATGCAAATGCGCAAACGTTTGGTGGTTTGGCACACGTCTGTTTGGGAAGCGCTGTCGGTACAACCTCACAGCAGCTCTTCCGTTTCCATTGGCAGCCCCATACACCATATGCATGTCAGCCATCTCAGCAGTCGTGAAGCGCTCCATGTTACGCGTACTACGTCCGATTTAAGAATGCCCGCGGCAAGCGCGAGTCTAGCCCACTTCACCTTTTAGCTAATTGCAGCGGCGCCCTCTCGCGCCGAATGGTGACGTCAGCGGACATACACTTATAGACGAAAAGGGTTTGTCTTGGTGTTGCCTATCCCCATTACAATTTGTACAGAAAGTTTTTAAACACCCTGTATATATATATATATATATATATATATATATATATATATATATATATATATACACACAGGGTGGGAGAAAAGTCTTTAAGGATTTTATACGTACAACTATTTAGTTAACGACATTATACAGATAAATAATTAAATGTTCAACTGATGAAACAAATCAAACAAAAAGTCTATAAGAATTTTAGTCATACAAATATTTTGTTTAATTGTAATTTAACCTTCAAAGAGTTCTCCATCCGCAGTGATATATACATTTGTGGATTCTCTCTGTGAAACTCTTTGTGGTTCTTCTGAACATATCGAGTGGGATCCTTTTCAGCTGTACATCTATTCTGCGGCCAAGGGCATTCACATTTAGATAGATGAAACCAGGAGTGTAGAGTTTGCCACGCAAATAAGCCCAAAACCAGAAATCACATGGGGTTGAATCAAGTGATTCGGCTGGCCATTCGATGGGACCTCGCCGCCCAAACCATCTTTCTTCAACGTTCGTACCCAGAATCTCATGGGCAGCTGCAGAGTAATGTGGCGGTGCTCCATCATGCTGACAAAGCCAATTCCTGACAACACCATTGGTAAACTGTGACAAAACTTTGTCTCTCAATACCTGGCAATAGTCGATATGTCAACGGAAACGAGTCCTGAATAACCAATGCACACCCAAACTGTTAGTGTAGCCGTTTTAACCGGTTTACCCAATCGTAATTTGGGATTTTTTTTTTGCCCAGTAGTGAATGTTGTGTTTGTTTCCTTCACTCGTTTAACCAAAGACACATTTATCTGAAAATTTGATCTTTCCAAGGAAATATGTAGCATTGTTGAACTTTTGTTTAATTGTTTCAGCAAACTGCAGCTGTCTGTCAGAATCATCGTCGTATATAAGGTGAGAGTAAATGGGTTTGTAATCGTAGTACCCCTGTGATTTCAATATTTTTGCTACTGAAAATTTGGAAATACTCAATTCCTGTGCGACTTTTCTAGTTGAAGTTGTTGGATCGACTTGAAAAGTGGCGAGGACATTTTCTTTGTTGTCTCAAGTCGCCGTTACTGGCCTTCTGCTTCTTGGGCGATTTTTTACCAGATTCTTTGTTTCCAAAAGTTTGAGCTTCCAATATCAATATCGAAGAGTGGTTGCATTTGGTGTTGGTGTTTTTTTTTAAATTTTTTTTAAATAAACGCAAACGTTCTTCACGATTATGAAAAGAGATAACCCACGGTATAAGATACATTTTTTCTTCATTGCTGTATTCCATCCTTACTGACATGTCGCTGACTGGGGCTAGGGCCTAGGGCCTAGGGCCTTCCTGTTCTAACCTAGCGTCATTCCTGGACTTGTATAGTTGCTTTGAAAAGTATTGCATACACTGCAATGATATTGGAATTTATTTATTATTAACAATTTATTTGTATGTATAAAATCCTTCAAGACTTTGCTCCCACCGTATATATAGCCATCATCAAAGGATGTTCTGACAATTCAAACTAATGCAGTTTAAGAGAAAGGGGGAAGAGACGCTTCATATCACGCAAAACATCCTCCTCCTCGCACGAGCAGGTGTTAGTATCATTTTCTAATATACTGCATAGTGTCGACGTACTAACGAGGCTCCATACATTGCTCATCACCATTGAAAGCAACAATGCTCTATGTTAACTTAGTTCAAAGAATATCCAAATCCGTATCCATTTGATATGCAATTTTCGTCAGTTTGTGTTGAGTGTATATATAAATATATACACACACACACACACTGTATATATATATATATATATATATATATATATATATATATATATATATATATATGTTAAACACAGACCGTGCATGGAACAAGGAACTCTTCTGGGAAAATTAAATCCACTATAGTCCGAATAAGTAATGGTAAATTTGCGAAATCGGCCGTTTTGTTAAAAGATCGGCATTTTCGCAAAAGGGCCAAAAACCCGGCCTTTTTGCATACTGGCATTATATGCCAGGCCACTTTGCAAACAGGCCGGCACATTGGCTATTTTGCGAAACTGCAGAACTTCACATTGAACTGGACAATGAATGGCCGGTTAAGTCAACTGAACGCCCGGTTAGGTTAACTGAATGCCCGGTTAAGTCAACTGTCCTCCCTTGACGATTGGTTAGGTTAAGGCGTGATATTTTCGTTGTTTAAAGAGAATATCACGCCTTAACCACGCATTCAATAATTTAAATTTCAATAATTTCAATAATTTCAATCGAACTGGATTGAATTTCTTAATTGAAGTTCTGCCTTTTCGCAAAATGACCGGCTGGATAACCATCCATTTTGCAAAATGGGCAATATGCCGGCCTGTTTGCAAAGTGGCCGGCATTGTAATGCCCATTTGCAAAAAGGCCATCATATTGACCTTTTTGCAAAAAGGCCGATTTCGCCTTTTGTGTGTGTGTGCATTTGTGTGTTTGTGTGTGTGTGTGTGTGTGTGTGGTTCAATTTGTTAGGTTGTTTAAATTATAATTTTGCCTGTGGTACAACCACTTTTTGATTACGCTTATTGCACGCGCGGGTTCGTCGGTTCAGGATGGCTCTGGTTATCTACTCTGATGACCTTTAAATTTTATACGCACATTTCTTTTCGGCTCTCCTGAAGCCCAAATTTAATTTCGAACTTTCAACGTTAATTTACCCTCGGCTTACAAGAGAGGTCTATTGCAAGGTAGTATAGAAACTAAGACTGATCAACTCGTATCGAAACTTCGATATCGATCGAAGTAACTGGATTTCGATATCGATCGAAGCATTTTTCGGTATTAAAAAATCCCGCCAGTGTATGTCAGTATTTATTTGCAAAATAGCTAATCTTTACGCTTGGGTGATGGGCGGCACCATCTTCATTATTCTGTTCTGGAAAGTGGCTGTCTGACAGACGGTGACGTGGAAGCAAGTTTAGCGGCGTTGTAATACACTTTTCATTCGGAAATTCACGTTCCTTTCCTTCCTATTTTTACACACAAAACATGTAAAATACGAAAACAACCTTGAAAACAATTACATTCTCCTTCGTTGGTCGCAGATAAGCCGTATTCGGACCATATAGAAATAAATTTTGCTTTATCTTTGTGTGCTTGTTTCGTAACGGTAGCGACGAAAAAATTGCGTATATAAATAGAAAAATGAAACATATGAATGGTTTAAGCACTTTAAAACTGAGAAATAGCCCAGGAGAGTTTCGATACTTTCGATATCGATCGAACTTTCTTCTATATCGATCGAAGTTTCATCTCAGATTCGATGGACAGCCCTTATTGAAACAACACAATCCCTCGTCTAAATTTTATTTCATAGAATTTTAAGATTTTACTCACAATGGGAGAGTAATTCAGAATAAGTTTACAGATGTACACTTAAATTTTCTTGGTTTAGAACAATTAATTTAAATTTAAAAAGATGTTTTAAATTCCTTGGATTAAGTCTCAAAGGATTTATACATAAGAGTTTCATATGTGACTCAAGAAACAGCACTTAATTCACATTCCTTAAAATTTAAAAAAAAATAAAAAATACTCACAAAAAGTATGAAAATTGGGTCTCAAACGTTCCGCGCAAGTTCCGCAGAATTTTTCGGAAAAAATTCCTCAAAATCTTTTTTTTTTCCACCAACTTTTCAAAAATCCTGCGCGAACTCCGCAGATTCCCTCGGAAAAGAAAATTATCAAAGATTGCTAAGCACAAGCATTTTAAAATAACTTTCGGAGATAAAAACAATAAACTGAGCAAGCTTATAATTTAGAATTTGGACATGTGAACAGAATTAAACTCTAAAAATTGCCAGACACTTTCGGGTATTATTTTCAGAAAGTTCTTTCTTGCCGACTCCTACTTCATTCACAGAATGAAGTCTGAACTTTAACTTAGAGTCTTAGACTCTTGAAACAAGGTGTGAAACAGTGAAACTATAAGATTCAAATTATTCGAACAACAGAGACACTTTAAAGTAGGCATATGAAATCAATCTGTGCCACTTATTTGAGAAGCGAATTTCAACACTTCATCTTTGGAGAGATAGGTCTACAACTGACTATTATCTCTAAGTAACACCTTAAGATTAAAGGAACTCCTTCCTTTCAGTATCTGAATGACCTATCAAAACATTTTCGTTACATGACGCCAGTCGTACATAAATTACTAACCTCCTATTTGCTAATCTCAGTTTCGTTATTCATACCTCCGTTTCGACGGGAAAAAAAAAAATTTCCTCTCAGAGGGTTTTCCTCAGGCGATGTATTTTCTGAGCTAATCGAGATTTTGACATGTAACAAATGAAACAGATCTCAAATGTTTACATGTGAACTTAACTCTTAACCCATAATAGTAAAAAACTTTTACAAGATTAATTGGGCCTGACACCACTCGTCTGATTTATGTCCTTTCTCTGATAACGAACGCAATCTTTTGGCCTACTCTTGGGTCAAATTTCAACAGCTATCCTTTATCGATATTTGTTCTAGATTTAAAGAGATTCAATTTAAAACCATTTCGAAATAATTTTTCTATTTTACGATTTTTATTTATTTTTTGATATGAGATTTAAACATACAAATTTGCCGTTACAACATGCCTCTAATTAGATTAAGTGAGAAATGTTTGTATAATAAAAACTTACGATAGTTACTGGTCACTTTATGTCAATATTACACAGAAATACACAAAAAGTCAGGATAAACGAAAAGTTTGAAATTGCGGAGATTCTGATTTCTTTGTCTTGTTTGCGAAGAGCAATATGTGAAATATGAAGGTATTTGTAATTGTAGTGGGCTCATTTGTATTGTCTTCGGGAAGAAACAAAGTTGCGGTACATCTTGTTCCTGATGAATCATGCACAGGGCCGTGTGCAATGCAAACTAAAGACACAAGCTAATAAATTATTCAATTTGCTGGACTGCTGGATTATGATAACGCAGAACATTGTTGCTTCAAATGGTAATGAACCCCCTTAGTACGTGTCACTACGTTGACGCTCTATATTCTTTGCAACGATGCTTCGAGCTGCTCGTTTCCTGAAGAGGTGTATGGGTGGAGCAGTGAATCTTTATTTCTACCTATAACTTACTTTATTAATACCCTGTGGCAAAGAATATACAGGGTATCTCAGAAGTCGCGCACCATAGGCTTTATTCAGATTTACGAGGCTTACGAGTCGAAATGGTATATACTGTAAGTGATGTTTAATTACAATATATGTTCGATAATGTTCGAATAATAAAATTAATATTATGTACAGTTAATAAAAAAGCGATCTTAAAATAATTAAATTGAATGTACTACATTAGCCAATGGTGTCTCAGAAGTCGCGCATCATTGGCTAATGTAGTTTCATTCAATTTAGTTATTTTAAGATAACTTTTTGATTAACTGTACGTAATATTAATTTTATTATTCGAACATTAGAACATACATTGTAATTAAACATCACTTATAAACCATTTCGTACTCGTAAACCTCGTAAATCTGAATAAAGCCTATGGTGCGCGACTTCTGAGATACCCTGTATATGATAATGATAATGATAATCTTTATTGAAGAGATAAGATTAATTATATATATATATACACACTTCAGTAGCGAAAAAGTTAAGACTATAGGCTGCTAACCTAGAGGTCGGTGCATCGAATCATGGCTGGGACTTTGTGATTTCAGACTTCCTTGGCGGGTCGTGGTTTGGATTTACGTTAACTCTTTAACGATGGATGGTACCTTGAGGTCCACAAGAAATAATAATATAAATTGTACTACAATGCCTCGTTTCTATAAATGTTTCTACGTGTTTATATATAGATGTCATTTAGTTGTCGGGAAAGGAACCCAAAATGTGTATCATTTCAGTGACTAGTTACTAAAATATTTAGTTTTCAATAACAATAAAACCTATACGTTCTGGTAACAAGAGTGACCACTCGTCCGTAAAGGGTTAAACTGAAGGTTTAAGGTCCAAGGTCCAAATCTGACCTTCGTCAAAATGAAGGGTTCTGGTGGAACCGAAAATCAGTATATACAGTACTGTACATATCTAATTTTAGTGTGCAGTGATGACCAATTTGCGCAGTAATAATTTCAATTTGTGCAGTGATAAATTGAAAATCTGTGCAGTGATACATTAGGTTCTATATCGGATAGAACCTAATTTATCACTGCACATTTTCAATTATCACTGCACATATTTTCAATTTATCACTGTACAAATTGAAATTATTACTGCAAATATTGGTTTCACTGCACACTAAAATTAGGTATGGTACTGTATGTGTATATATCATTCCTGCCTATATATATTGTAATGTTTATGTTTTTAATATTAATTAATAATAACTTTACTGTCTTAGTATTTATGGAAAGCTTTTACATGACTGGTGTCCAATTCCCCTCTCTCTCTCTCTCTCTCTCTCTCTCTCTCGAAATAAACAGTAATTATCATATATTTATAACCTTTTAACCAACGATCAAATAATTATTAACAAATATTAAAAATAATTAATCATATTAAATTCCGTTTATTACACTGCACAACACAATTTCTGTCCTTTGCACAAATTCTGCTGATTCATATGAATTTTGTTGCGCTGATTACGAATATGTTATTATTTTTCCTCTAACACCCACCATTTTTCCAGAAAACTACGTTAATGTTTCACAAAAATTATCCAAATTATATCAAACGCCTGCTAAGCAAGGGAACAGCCCGATTGCTGTTAGTCATTATGGTGACACGTGTTGCTCACTGATTGGTTATTCGAAATGTTGTGTTGTTCTGCGATCTGTCTAAAGGTGGTCAGGTGATTTCACAGTGGCTGCCAAGTGGAAAATTGTTATTTTCTTTCATTGTTTCAGGTGCTCTGTTGATGTTTGGTGTTAAGATACTTTTCTGCTGGTCTACTGTGTTTATTAACTTCGTTTGTCGAAAACAATCATTGCTTTCGTAAATGCAAAAAACTTCACTTTTTTCTACGTGAAGGTCAAAATATGATAATTAAAACCCACTCTAATAGACAGAGTTTATTTCCACAACAGTTTCGATGCCCACTGGCATCCTCTTCGGGTGGATACAGAAAAACGAAACCAGATCCAGAATTTCGTTTTTCTGTATCCACCCGAAGAGGATGCCAGTGGGCATCGAAACTGTTGTGGAAATAAACTCTGTCTATTAGAGTGGGTTTTAATTATCATACATTGCTTTCGTGTTTTAACTTCAATAATGTCTAGAAAATGTGTAACTAGTGCCGATTTATTTTGTTATGTGTGTGGCGAACTAGCATTGAAATCCCCAAAACAAACATTTACCCCTCTGGTTAAAAAGGCATATGAATTATATTTTGGATGCAAAGTGGGTGATCAGGACAGAAGCTGGGCTTCCCACATATGTTGCAATTCGTGTGCAAGGATCTTAAGAGCGTGGTTACAAGGTTCACGCCCATCAATGCCGTTTGCTGTCCCTATGGTCTTGAGAGCGCCAAAAGATCATGTTAGTGACTGCTACTTTTATTTAACAAATATACGAGGTTTCTCTTCGAAATCCAAACATGCAATACGATACCCAAACCTGCCATCAGCTTGCGACCAGTTCCTCACGATGAAACCCTGCCAGTTCCTAAGCCACCAAAAGACTGGACTTTGGACGAGGAATATTGCCACTCCGAAATTGAAATTGAACCACAAGTAGCCAGTGAGCTTGCAGATCCAGAATTTCTACCATCCACATTATCGTCACCTCTAGAGGTGGAAAGAATACGTCAGTACTCGAGTATTCTTGTACTCGAGTACGTGTATTTGTTGTACGCGTATTCGTACTTGTACTCGAGATAATCTGAAATCGCTGTAATTGTACTCGTACTCGACCAATCAACCTCTCGTGACCAATTACCACGTGCTACTAATTTGTCTATGCTGTTCGGTAACTATAGCAACCTATAGTTTCCGGAATGTTCTAGAAAGCCTTCAGCAGACCATAAATGCTTGCGCAGGGCATCGCGGAGGTTGGTATTAGTTGGAGATTTGTAGAGATCTGGTGGTATATGACGTCATTGTGGAAAGTTACACATATAAAATATATATATATATATAATATATATATATATATATATGCTGCAAACCCACAAGGAAAAAGAAAAACGATTCCAAGGCCTTTCGTGTATTCAGAGCTACACCTCGTCAGGGAATGAAGATAAAAGGCGAGATGCACATAGATATATACAACGTACAGGAAAAGCAAAACAATTAGCACATACTTAACAAGGGTTAATGAGAGGCAAAAGAAATTTTAACATGATATTGTCAATTTTATACATTACATTTTATACATTTATACAATATCATGTTAAAATTTCTTTTGACTCTCATTAACCCTTGTTAAGTATGTGCTAATTGTTTTGTTTTCCTGTACGTTCTATATATCTATGGGCATCTCGCCTTTTATCTTCATTCCCTGACGAGGTGTAGCTCTGAATACACGAAAGGCCTTGGAATCGTTTTTCTTTTTCCTTGTGGATTTGCAGCATTCATTCATTTCACGTGTTTTATTGTGAAATTCATCCCATATATATATATATATATATATATATATATATATATATTCACACACATCTGAGTTTTATAAGGTATGTATTTATATTTTTAGTTTTTATTTATTTTTATAAGAAAGCTGAGTTATTTTGATGGAATATAAAACATCTTACAAATGATGTTGAATAAAGCATTACGTAAATGACATTACTTATAACTTTATAAGTACATGTGATATATATATTTGTGATATATATATTATGTAACAGTAAAGCAAATACATTTTGTTCCTTTCGTGTCCATTCTTTCATTTTCCATTGTAATGTGTTCATATGGTCTCATAACAAATAAGCTTTGCTCATGCAAGCACCAGATAAAGCACTGAAAAACGTTGTACTCGTACTCGAGGTAATCTGAAATTGCTGTAATCGTACTCGTACTCGAGGGAATCTGAAGTCGCTGTACTCGTACTGGCTTACTCCAAAAAGTCTGTGCTTGTGTCCGTACTCGTATTCTTCCAGTTACAAAATGTTAGTATTCTTTCCACCTCAAGTCACCTCACCTTATTACACAGGCAGAACTAAATGATTTCGTGAGAGATTTGAATCTTTCGAAAAATCATGCTGAACTTCTAGGATCCAGGCTGCAAGGGTGGAATCTTTTAGAAAAGGGCACCAACATAACTTCAGAATGATTTCATTGTCTTTTTTTCTACAAGTGATGGTATTGTGTTTTTTGATGATGTAGACAATTTAATGGAGTCTTTGGGGCATCAACACAAGCCGGAGGAATGGCGTCTCTTCAATGATTCCTCCAAATTAAGTTTGAAGGCAGTGCTTTTACACAACGGCAATATTTATCCTTCTGTCCTAATTGCACATGTGGTCCACAAAAAAGAAACATGAGAATATGCGTATTTTACTTGATCCATTAACTACGAGTATAATAAATATAAGTGGAATACTTGCGGTGATTTAAAAGTTATAGGCTTTCTCCTTGGATTGCAGCAAGGGTACACAAAATATTGCTGCTTTTTATGCGAGTGGAACAGTCGCGCTAGAGACTGCCATTTCGTCTGTATAGATCTTCCCAGGATGAGTTTTGTTCCAGGACAGACAAATATTTCCAATGAGCCTTTAGTAGATCCAAAAAAAGTGTTATTGCCACCACTTCACATCAAACTGGGCGTGATGAAAAATTTTGTGAAAGTTATGGACAAGAACAGTGAGGCGTTTATTTATTTGAGGAATATATTTCCAAGGTTAAGCGAAGCAAAAATCAGAGAAGGAATTTTTGTTGGCCCACAAATAAAGAAAGTTATGAAGGATACCAATTTTGACAGCAAATTAAATGAAGTAGAAAAAGCAGCATGGGTGGCCTTCAAATCGGTTTGTTCAAACTTCCTTGGTAAAGTCAGGTCTGACGATTAAGTTACTGTGGTGAATGAGATGCTAAGGTATAAATCTATGGGTTGTAATATGTCCTTGAAGGTGCATTTCCTTGACTCTCATTTAGATTTCTTTCCAACCAATTTAGACGCCGTTAGCGACGAGCACGGCGAAAGATTCCATTAGGAGATAGCCATTATGGAAAAGCGGTTCCAGGGAAGGTGGAATTCCAGTATGTTGGCTGAATATTGCTGGTTTCTCATTAGGGAAACTCCCGAGAGTATGTACAAACGAAAAACATCAGCAAAAAGATTTTTATTATTGTTCTGATCTTGTAATAATTATGTTGAGGTATTCAATATATTCTAATCTGTATATAAGAGTTTTATTACAAGTCCCTTCAAAATGGTGGGTGATATAGGTATTCTGACATCAGATTTGAACTAAGCGCATCCAAATTTATAAAAATTACTTCGTTTCGTTTGAAGGACAGAAAAAGTTTGTAATTTTGTCGTGCAGTGTTATTATTACAATATATACCTTTTAACCTTTCAAATGTTCCGCGCGATGATTTCTCATTTCACGAAGGTCAAGCTTGTCGCCCCTCCTCTCGAGTTGGCTTTGTGAAGTAGTGAGTTGGTTTCTTGTACTCTCTACCTTACATAGCCAGGTACGCCCGGCTCATCGGGGATTATTCTAAGCCAGGCGTCTAATCTTCTTTTGAAGATGTCCACTGCAACACCACTCGTGTTCCTTAGGTCTTTGGCCAGCTAATTAAACAGTTTTGGTCCTCTCACAACAAAACTATTTTTTTTCAGCGTTAAGGATATTCCCTGTCTCGCCTTTAATTTGGGAACACGACACAGTCTTCCTTTTCTACTTTCCATTGTTGTTTGGGGAGTTACAGGGTTCAGAGTAAGATTAGGGACTAGTGTCTCCATTATTTTCCAAGTGTAAATAATGGTGTATCTCTCTCTTCTCCTTTCCAGTGAATATAGGTTTAATTCGCGTAACCTTTCCCAGTAATTTAGTTCTTTGCACCCCTTGATTTTGGCTGTGAAGCTTCTCTGAATCCCTTCCAGCTCTCTAATGTCTTCTTTTTTATATGGGGATGTTAGGACCGAGCAGTATTCGAATTTGGGTATGATCAGTGTTTTCAGTAGAGGAATCATTACATTCCTATCCCTTCGTTTAAAGGTTCTCAATATCTGCCCCATTATTCTCTTTGCTCTGTTTACTGCTATCTTATTTTGTGTTTCAAATTTCGCATCACCAGCCATTACAACCCCTAAATCTTTTGCTTTAGAATTTCTCTGAATTTCCTGCCCATTTGGGGTATAATATTCCATGGATTTTAGGTCCTCTCTTTTTCCGTACCGTAACAGCTGAAATTTCTCAGTGTTAAACTTCATATTGTTGTTTTCCGTCCACTTGTAGATTCTGTTCATGTCTGTTTGTAGAGATCCTATATCTTCTGGGTTTCTCATTTTTCTACTGATTTTTGTGTCATCCGCAAAGGATGTTACTGTGCTGTCTCTGGTAACGTCCTCATCTATGTCAGTTAGCATGATTATGAAGAGTAGTGGAGCTAATATTGTTCCTTGTGGTACTGAGCTGAGGACCTCTGATTCTGATGAAGATACTCCTTGTACTGTAACGACTTGCCGCCGCTCACTAAGGAAATTATATATCCATTTCCCTACTTTTTCTGTTATTCCCATATACTTTAGTTTATGTATTATGATTCCATGGTCACACTTGTCGAACGCTTTGGCAAAGTCTGTGTACAGTATATTACATCATAGTTTTTATTACTTTCCAGTGCATCAATAATGCTGTTGTAGTGTTCCATTAGTTGTGATAGGCATGATCTGCCTGACCGAAACCCATGTTGGTTATCATTTAATTTTTTCTGAGTTTCCAAAAAGCCATAGATTTTCTGTCTAACTATTCTTTCAAATATTTTAATGAGATGAGATGTAAGCGACACTGGCCGATAGTTTTTGACCTCGGATCGATCTCCTCCTTTATATATTGGGACTATGTTCGCGCTCTTCAGGATGCCCGGCATTTCTCCCGTGTCTAGTGATCATCTCCATATCCAATATAGGGGCTCAGCGATTGCATTCTTGCAGTTTTTGAAAAGTGTGGCATTCCATTTGTCCGGTCCTGCCGCTGAGTGTGCTTTTAGTTTCCCTATAGCTTGTGTAATATCATCTGTCGTAAAGTCGAAAGTCCGTTATTCTTTCCCCTTGTCGTTCTTCTTCAAAAAACGCGTTTCTGTCGCATATCAGTTTGTCAGTTTTTGGGATACTGAAAGATGATTCATACTGAGCTCTTAATATTTCGGATACTTCTGTTAGATCATCAGATAAAGCACTGTCTTCGTTTTTCAAAGGTCCAATCGTCGCATGGTTTTTCGACTTCCTTTTCTCAAAATTATAGAAGTACTTTGAGTTAACCTTTCTCGCCTCTATAGCGTATATATATATATATATATATGTATATATATATATATATATATATATATATATATATATATATATATATATATATATGGGATGAATGCAACGAGTCTTTTGCTTATATTGAGGTTCAGAATATAGTGGGACTAGGCTGCTTCAAACTGTAGATCGTGTCCCAAAGTTGGATCTTGTCTGCTTTGCAGATAGCTGGTGAGGGAAGCTATATTTTTGGGTCCTCTTTGCGAGTGACCCGTTGCCAATTAATCCAGTACATGCTCAAATTGCATTCCAAGCAATTCCACGTAATGCAAACAAATTCATCACGATCAATTCTGTTATATCTTATTTCCCTATAAGAACGGACTTTTGTTACACCCCGTATATATAACACCTTGGTTTTGCTTCCGCCCGAATTGTTTATTCTGACGAAAGTGAAGTTTGTTGCTCCACCTTGTAAAGGAGGTCGTGATCATGTGCAGAGACCTTAATAAGTGATTGAAGCTCAGTTATTCCGATTTCTCATTGTATCGTTTTCTCGGAAACACTATACCTTTACCTTTGTTTTGCTTCTGCCCGAATTGTTCATTCTTACGAAAGTCAAACTTGTCACCCCACCTTAGACCTACAGTTTAAAGTGGAATCTGAACCACGCCCCACCAGCAGCCCAGCGTCTTAACCACTAGGCTACCCAGGGTACCCATTTATCTACCAACCAATTTCTTTATTGTGTGGAAGGATGAACAGGTGAGTTTTGCTGAGCGTCGCCTGCCGTCAGCGGGTCTCGATCGCTTGGCCGATGGATTCGTCGTCAGCGACGCTAAGCACTCCACCACCTAGGTGTATACAATATATACCACACACACACACACACACACTAGAATTCCCGCTGCGCCTTCTGCAACAAAAGCCCTCCAAAACCCAACCTGGGGGGGGGGTTGTGGACTGGAAGGGGCGAGTGTGTTACTAAACCTTCCCTGGTTCTCCCTTAATGTGTATACTAAATTTGGTGCAGATTACCTTAGCCGTTTTGGCGTGTACAAACAAACAGATATCATCATCATCATCATCAGCCCCTATATATATATATATATATATATATATATATATATATATATATATATGACCCAGAAAGAAAATTAAAATTTAAAAATGGCAGCGCTTTTCTTTGAGTTTGTCACTCTTTTCAGGCCGAAAACTAAATTAAAACTAAGACAGCAAAAACTCGCAATCAGCGAAAGGGAATGACGTCATACAATAAAAACCCTGACCAACCATCAGTCTCGCCTAAACTTTTGTAAAATCCTGGAGTAAATTAGAGTCAGACCTAAAAATTTACCGGAAATACAATAAAATTTATAAAAACCTTTATTGAAATTAAAATTAGGGACTATACAGAGTGAGAGTCTATCAAACGTCGTCCAAAGAAATAAAAAACAATTTTACTTTTGTCACACTCACTCCGTGATTAGGTTCTGAAGTGTGTTTTAAACGTAATTGTAATTCATGTCACCCGTTCGAATACTATACCCATATTGATAAAAATGGTTCATCACATAGCAAGATTCACCAGTGTAATAATACCTCATTGCAATTACTACATGTTATCTTATTCACTCCTCAATTATCTGTTACTTTCTGATGTAGACTTTGTTCATTATTCTAAGAACACTGTTAGAAATATGATACGTCGCAAGAGAACAAGTGATAAAAATGATAATTCAGGGGTGTATAAAATAAAAATGCAATAATTGCAATTAGAACACTGTTAATGTGTTTGGATCTTTTCCAAATGGATGACCCCACGGGATTTATCTGAAAATTTGTATACTAATAAATTTTATATTCTAATAACGAAAATGACATTATTTTCTTGGAGAAATATGCGCAACATACGAAAAAAATTGTATTTATACGGGCACTAGTTTGCATGGCGCATGGCCGTTATCTAAATTATGTAGTGTTATGTAGTGGGTTTTACAAAATAAAACGCGGATAATACCCTTTATTTATTAAAATTTACAATATTTAATAATATTTTAATAAATAAATCTTCATTTGCATACCTTTTTCTCCATACGCATTCGCATAAACAGTAATGTTTGTTGTTGTTATTAATGTTTATTTGTTGCCTGCTTAAACCTAGTTTAGTCTGAATATTATTGTTGTAGTGTGAGCATAATGCAGTGCTGTGATCTACCTACTTGTGAGTTGACCCCGGTCAATTGAATGCCCGGTTAGGTCAATTGAATGCCAGGTTAGGTCAACTGTACGCCTTTGACGATTGGTTAGATTAAATCATGATATTTTCGTTAGTTTTAACGAAAATATCACTACTTAAACTAACCAATCGTCAAGGGCGTACAGATGACCTAACCGGCCATTTAATTGACCTACCCGGGTATTCAATTAACCGGGGTCCACGCAGCAACTTCGTATCCGGGCGTCATGAGCGGTGTAAACTAGATAACGGTCATGCGCCATGCAAACTAGTGCGCATATAAATGCAATTTTTTTTCGTATGTTGCACATATTTCTCCAGGAAAATAATGTCATTTTCGTTATTAAAATATAAAAATTTATTAGTATACAAATTTTCAGCTAAATCTCGTGGGGTCGTCCATTTGGAAAAGATCCATGTGTTTTTACTTTATATATATATATATATATATATATATATATATATATATATATATAATTTATATATATAATGCAATCTGAGATCCTGAGACCGGTCCGAACCGGTTCAGAATCTAAAATGTGCTTCTTTCACACAATTAAGTCACAAATTGTAAGAGAAGCATGTTGTTGGAGCATTATTCCTATCGATATCATATTACTTTGGTTAAAGTTGTTTCCATAAATAATTGAAATTGCAAAGAAAGATCGTTCTCGTGTTACGCTATTTATTCTTGAGCCAAATGCAGGTATGCCAATTAAGATGCGTTAATTACCTTTAATTATTCCAATAGCGGATCGTTTTTGTTTAAGAATAATGCTCTCCTGTTGATTTATTATTGTTTACATTGTCTGTAAACTTTCTTTCCTGTACTTGTGAACGCGCGTGGTTTCTTTATATGTATACACTCGCGTGTGCCTTATTATGGGTTTTGTTTGTGCGCACGCACATGCTTGAGCCACTTTTGACGGAGGAAGTTTCTGGCTCCCTGAGACTCGTTTAAAATGACGTCGAAATGAAATTGCTTCTAATTTCACTATCGAAAGACGAAACAGGAGTTACTTCGTTCTTGTCTAAACAATAAGAACAGGATTTAGAAAGGCGTGAGTCAAGAAAACGGATTTGAGGGTATTTACTGGTATTTAGTGGTATTTATTAGTATTTATTGAGGAGCAAAATTTCTGAAAAGCATAAAAATACTAACTAGTATAATATTGTAGTTTTTTTTATATATATATATATTTTTTTTTGAGATAGTAAGACAATAAAATTCGGAAACCAATTCATTGCCAATTAGTAATTTTTATGCTTTTTAAAAGCTTTATTTTTGTAGGTGACCTTTTTTGCCAAAATTGTATGTACTAGGAGCACTCAATATATTTTGCTCCATACTTTTTTCTTAGCTAAATAATAGGCCATGTGGCTGAAACGTCTTTTGGGCCGTAAGTTTGAACTTTCTGCGCTTTACATAATCGAATTTTTCCAGTTTGAACTTCCACTCCTCGTATAAAACCACTTTTAAACGACCTTGTATAAAATCGATGGTTAACGCAGTTTCGAAAATGGCGTCTGACAGTGATGTGCGTCGTAAACAGAGAGCTGTTATCGAGTTCTTAACCGCAGAGAAGGAAACAGTTGGAAATATTCACAAACGTCAACAAAACGTTTACGGAGATGCTGTTGTTGATCGAAACACAGTTGGACGCTGGTCTAAACGTGTGAGATCATCGGAGAGAGGGAGAGCCAGCCTCGATGATGAACCACGCAGCGGTCGCCCGGCATCGGCTGTGACATCTCACACTGTACAACGTGCTAACAGCATCATTCGATCAAATCGGCGCGTCACATACAAGGAGCTATCGCTGGAGCTAGGAATTACTGAAGGAAGTGTGAATACGATAATTCAGCAACTGGGATACTCAAAAGTGTGTTCACAGTTTGTTCCTCGCGAAGAAGATCACAAAGTCCAAAGAAAAGAAATTGCTTCTGAGTCGTTGGTTCGATACGAGACAGAAGGGGATGACTTCCTTTCACGAACTGTGACTGGGGATGAGACATGAGACTTGGGTACACCACTTTGAACCTGAAACAAAACGCCAATCCATGGGGTGGCATCACGCAGACTCCCCACGCAAGAAAAAGTTCAAAATGGCTCCCTCTGCAGGAAGGTTATGGCCACCATCTTCTTGGACATGAAAGGGGTGATTCTGGTGGACATTATGAAGAAAGGATAAACAATCAACTGAGAGGCATATATTGGTACCCTACAGAGACTCCAGAGACGTATAAAGCGAGTTCGACCGGAGAAAAAACTGGAAGACGTCCTTCTTTTGCACGATAACGCAATACCACACAACAGTTTGCAAACAAGAGAGGCCATCACAAAAATGCGCTTGACTGTGTTACCCCACCCTCCATACAGCACGGATCTGGCACCTTCAGACTTCCATTTGTTTGGGCCAATGAAGGATGCTATTCGTGGAAGAAAGTTTCAGTGACGCTGAGGTTGTTGAGGAGGTTAAGAGGTGGCTCCAGCAGCATGTATCCTTTTAGAAAAATTGGGAATCACTCAGTCGTTTTTTAATAATCCAGATAATTTTATTTTTAATTTTTCTAATAGAGTTTTGAGTATTAGAGAGAAAGAAATATTGTCGTTAGGCTTAAATTTTGATCTACCTCATTATAAACTAAATTTTTATAAATTTTTCTCTGGTTTTGAAAATCTCATTAATATTAAGAATTGTGAGATCCGACCAAATTTCTCGTTTCATAACTTGGTAAAACAGGTGGAGAGCTTCTCTTTTAAGAATTTTTATAATTTAAAATCCCATAAGGTGTTTTCCCCCCTTTTTAATAAGCAAGATTTTAAAATTCTTAATAATTTGAAAAAGGATAACTCTGTCATCATTACAAAACCGGATAAGGGTAAAGGAGTAGTGTTGATTGATTCAACAGTTTACATAAATAGAATGGAGACAATTTTGTCGGATACGTCTAAATTTAAAAGGGTAAAAGAGAATGTTCTGTCTAAATTACTAAAACTCGAAGATAAACTTAATAGGTGTTTGCGTAAATTAAAAAATAGTAATATTATTGCTGACAATACATACAATTTTTTATTTGCTTCTGGTTCTAATCCAGGAATTCTATACGGTTTACCTAAAGTCCATAAGCCAAATTTCCCACTAAGACCTATTCTTTCGGCCTGTGGTACATTCAATTATAACTTAGCCAAATTCTTCGTTCCCTTGCTTTCAAAACTCACCTTTAATGATTATTCTATTAACAACTCGTTTGATTTTGCTAAAGAGATAAAAGAGATCAATCATGCCGATTCTCTTACTATGGCCAGTTTTGATGTCTCGTCATTGTTTACTAATGTCTCGTTAAAAGAAACATTAAATATCATACTAAACAAGTTATTCACTACTGATAATACTCTTATTAATGGCCTCACTCAGACTCAATTTAAAAACCTTCTCGAAATAGTGTGTTTTGATAATCTTTTCTTATTTAATAGCAACCTTTACAGCCAAATTGATGGGGTAGCTATGGGTTCCCCGTTGAGCCCAACACTAGCAAATGCATTTCTTTGCCATTACGAAGAAATTTGGTTGAAAAGTTGTCCTAATAGTTTTAAACCCATATATTACAGAAGATACGTGGATGACACTTTCTTAATATTTAAACATCCTTCACACGTAAAACGTTTTCTTAATTATCTTAATCAGCAACATAGTAATATTAAGTACACATGTGAAAACGAAACAAATAATAGTTTACCTTTCCTGGATGTTTTAGTTAAACGGGCTCATAATAAGTTCCAAACTTCACTATTTCGAAAACAAACTTTTACTGGCTTGGGAACCAATTATTTAAGTTGTATGTTTTATAAATATAAGATTAGTGCTATAGTAACATTATTAACAAGAAGTTACCGTATTTGTTCGGATTACTTTTCGTTAAATGAAGAATTTACATTTTTAAGACAGTACTTTATTAACAATTACTACCCTTCTAATCTGTTTGATAACCAATTAAAGACATTTTTAAATAACACTTTTAATACTAAACTCCCCATAACTACAGTACAAAAAGAAACCAGATACATTAAATTACCTTTTTATGGTTATTTATCATTGCGTATTCGAGGTGAATTGTCCAAACTGCTCAAGTCTAGTTACCCCCAAATAAATTTTAGATTCGCCTTCGTCAACCCACTTAAATTATCAAATTTTTTAAAGTTCAAAGATGAATTCCCCAAAACTGTATGCCCTAATGTTGTTTACAAATACACATGCGACAGCTGTAAGGCTGCGTATATTGGCAGTACCCAACTCCAACTGGAGGTGCGCCTTTCTCAACATTTGGGCTTGTCAGTCCGTACCAACCGTCCCCTCAGTAGCCCACCACAATCCGCAATTAGAAACCATAGTAATGAAAACAACCATCCCCTTCACAAAACTCAGTTTGAAATTTTAACTAGATCCGATAACCTCACAGAACTCCGAATTTTAGAATCTTTGTACATCTATAGAAACAAACCCTCCATTAACAATAATAGTTCATCTTACAAATTACAGCTCTTTTAACTAACCAACCGATTTTCATAGACATATACTTTCTAATCCACTGACCATACAGTTTTCTCTTAGGTTTTGCCAAGTATGGAGGTTGATGTAAACATTGTGTATTTACCTGTTGAGGTAATTTAATTTAATTTTAATTTTAATTTTTTTGTAGTGATGTAATTTTAATGATTTTAATTTTGTATTGATGCAATTTTCATTTTGTTTTAAGGTTTTAATTTTAATGGTTTTAATATTGTATTGTAATTTTCACTTTTTATTTTAAGGTTTTAAGACTTAATTCACTGATGATGACAAAAGATTTGTCGAAACGTCTGAAGTACAAAAAATAAATGAAAATGTTTGCCGTTGTGTTGGTCCTTTTGTTCATATATATATATATATATATATATATATATATATATATATATATAACAAAAGTGTAATAACTATTGGTCATAGTTTATATAAACTTTTTCATTGTTTTCAGGTCCTAAATCCATCTTGAAAGTGCGTCCCACATGTTATGAAACATCCTGTATACTATATATATACACACACACACACACAGTGCTCGAAGTGGACGGCAACGCGGGGGTGTACACCCCCCACTTCTCTCATTTGGTCAGCAGCACACCCTTACTTCTTTGCTGGAAAGAAATGCGGGGAAACACGCACCCCATAAATATATATATAAAGAATTAATATATACGTGGTTATAAAGAATTAATAAAAAACTTAGAAGTTTTAGATCCTGTGAAGTGGCCTATGGATGAAAATATTTGCTTTGGTGACAAAAGCATTCGTTTCTTGAGTGATGAATTTCAAGTGCCATCAAAAGATTCTGTGCAAGGATTTAGAGAATATATTCAAAATAAAGGAAAAGATGTACCGCCTAGACCAGTGGTTCCCAAACCCATGGTCGCGACCCAAGTGAGGGTCGGGAAGGTGTTCCTGAGGGTTGCGGGACGGAAATTCTCAACGACTGATTCGATCAAACTATATGAATATAAACACAACGTATCAAAATGATTGGTCATTAACACTGCATGTACCAGCGATTAGGGTCGCCAGGCCAGGACAATATTGTATTCAGGGTCGCCACCATAAAAGTTTGGGAACCACTGGCCTAGACTAAAATCATTATTAGCGGCAATAAATTCACTAATTATTTCAACGAGCGAATGTGAACGCTCATTCAGCTGCATGAATCTCACTATTACATCAGCAAGAAATTGTATAAAAATTGATGCAGCATCCAAATTACTTTTCCTTAAGATTGCACGACCACCACAACTTCTCTTCAAACCAGAAGACTATGCAAGAAAATGGATTGCAAAAGGAAAACGGGATACGGATTATACAGCTTGTCAAGCTAGAAAACCTGAAGCAGTAATTCCCACGGGATATGAATCTCTTTTTAAATTATTTTAATCTAGCATATTTTTTTTTATTTAAAAAATATTATTGAATAAATTTGCATTTTAATTACCTATTTTTACATTTTATACCTATTTTTATATTCTATGCAATAAACCAAATTTTTTTTTTATAAATATCTTGATGTAATCAATTATATGCAATTAAATAGAGATTTGTAAATGCATTTTTATGTCCCTTTACACGAATAAAAAAGTTAACCGTATATTAACTTACTTTGCAACATATAATTGACAAAATTAATAGCTAATTTTTAAAATTTAATACGGTTTTGTACGCTTGAAAAGTTGAACTAAACTTAAGTTATCGTGTTAGAATACCTTTTTAAAATTGTATTGTTCTTGAAATATGAAGGGCAACGCTAACCAAAATTTTTGAAAGACCACACCCTTGCTTTAAAATTTCCACTTCGAGCACTGTATATATATATATATATATATATATATATATATACTATATATAAATGGGTCAGAATGGGTCAGTCACTGCTACAAAATCGAAAGAAAGGAAAGTTTCTCAGCAACATTGACAGAACTTTGCTGAAAGATGTTTTAGCTGTCTTGTAAAGTATTGAGTCGATATTTGACATCTTTGAGTACAGCAATAAACTGACAAATGGAAATGATCTTTGAGGTTTTTACTCGCTGCGCAGTATTTGGGCCAAACAATGCATACTGTACATAATGTTGGTGAAAGTGGAAGGTTAAAGAAAATGCTCGTGGAACTATTTGGATGAACATCACACACGCAGCTTTATTTTGCTGCTGCCACGTATACCTCGATCCTTCACTGAGAGAATTTAAATTTTGTGAGAATGGAAACGATCGAACGCTGTTCAGGGAACAGGCAATTATTGGCATTATGGAAAATTTTGGAAATGTATCTGTTTCCCAAAACCAAAACAGAAGAAAGAACGTGGAGGAGGACCATGATTCAGTCCGAAAGATCGGAAAACTCAATATTTTCATGAGTTTAGAATAGCTAAGCAACAAATTTTATCGGATGAAAATGAAAAAAATGAACTTGGAGAGCTTTACGAATACGAGTTTAAAAGGCATCTTGACAGAGAAATTAATCATCATGAATACCTTATAATGGCCTTTTCTTTTCTCACGACAAATATTCCGGGATTTTTACCCCCACCCCCTTTAAAATGGTGGGAAAACCAACAATTCAGATTTCTATTATTATCAAAAACAGCAAAGCAGATTTTAGAAATTGAAAGTTCCAGTGCTGAACCACCTGAATGTCAATTTTGCATAGGTGTAAAAATTATAAGACGAGAAAAAAAGAACAAGACCTTCGAGGCCCAAATGTTATTGTCAGAAGGAATGAAGGAAAAAATCACTTAAGTTTCAGCCAACCAATAGAAATATATATACAGAATTACGGCATTTGGAAGAGTGAAGTCCATGGTGTAGTGGTTATCGCGTCTGACCGGCAATCGGAAGATCCCGGGTTCGATTCCCAGGTGGTACTTCATTTTTTCATTTGTTGTTTTCTCTTTCTCGTCTTGCGCGGAATATCTCCTATACAAGCGTCGTTCTTTACGTTATTTATACTGCGTGTTCTTTGCAGTTGAATGTATATATAATATATATATTCTGCGTCCAAAGTTTTTGCGTTCAGTATCTTGAACAGGAAAGACGAAACGTATTTACTGAATGACATCAATTGTCACCAGGTCAGGATGCACTCTGCGATCGTGTCCTGAACTTAGTTGTTTGTCTTTTTAGCACGCGTTCACAGCCGCTCCTCCGAATTCAGATTAAAGAATTCGCTCTCGAAGAATTATGACATTTCTTTTTATGATATTTCATTTTCGTAAGAGAGAGAGAGAGAGAGAGAGAGAGAGTTACAAGGAGTTACGAGGAAAAGAAGTACCTCAAAAGGCCTTCCAACCATTGTTGCGAGTTGGGTTATCATTTAAACTAAACATGCTTCTAAAATCGACATCGTTGAACCCGCGTAAGAACTTAAAAACCTCGATGAGTTGACCGCTCAGCCTCCGAGTTTCCAGTGAAAACAAGTTCAGGGCGCGTAACCGTCGATTGTAGCCCAAATGCCTAACGGAAGGGATTAACTTTGTGGCCCTCGCCTGGACTCGCTCCAGCCTCTCAATATCTTTCCTGAGGGTGGGCGACCAAAACTGTACAGCATATTCCAGGTGCGGCCGAACCAGGGAATTGTACAGAGAAAGCACAATCTCCTTGTTCCGAAACTGAAATTGCCTCCTGATATAACCTAACAGCTTCTGGGCTTTCTTTTCAACCTCTACGCACTGTTTGGTAAACTTAAGGTCGCTGCTAATTAGCACACCCAAGTCCTTTTCCAAATCAGTCGCCTCGATATTACTCCCTAACATCGAGTAGTCCGACTTGGGATTGGCGTAGCCAATGTGCATCACCTTGCATTTACCCAAGTTAAACGGCATTTGCCATTTTTCGGACCACTCTCCTATCCTACCTAGGTCCGCACGCATTTGCTCGATCGCCTCCGGCGTCCCAACATTGGCCCCAAGCTTGGTGTCATCAGCGAATTTGGCGATCCGACTGACGATGCCACCGTCGATATCATTTATGTAAATGATAAACAACATTGGCCCCAAAACGGAACCCTGAGGAACCCCACTAGTGACCGAGGCCCAACCCGAATTAGCACCTTTAATTACAACCCTCTGCCGCCTATTCTTCAGCCAGTTTTCAATCCACCTACCTATTTCCCCACCGATACCCAGCGCGCGCACTTTCGCCATTAGCCGGCGATGAGGTACCTTATCAAAGGCTTTCTGAAAGTCGAGATAAAGTATATCAATCGCCCTACTCTTATCATACTCACCCAACATGACGTGGAAAAACTCGAGCAAGTTGGTGAGACAAGACCTATGCCGTCTAAACCCATGTTGGGAGTCCCCAAGCAGCTTGTAGGAATCCAAATGGTCAACGATCCTATCGGCTATTATCCCCTCTAATAATTTACCTACAACTGAAGTGAGACTAATGGGACGATAGTTCCCTGGACTTTCGTGATCCCCTTTCTTAAAGATAGGGGTCACGTTGGCTTCCCTCCAGTCACCAGGCACCTGGCCCGTCTCCAACGATTTGTTGAAGACTGTAGCCAGGTGGGGAGCCACCTGGTCGCGCACCTCCCGCAACACTCTGGAGAGAGAGAGAGAGAGAGAGAGAGAGAGAGAGAGAGAGAGTTACAAGAAAAAGAAGTACCTCAAAAGGCCTTGCGGCCCATACCGAGGAGGTACCAATGGCAACGGGTGCTAGGGAAAATTTTCTACTCACTCAAATAGTGTGCAAGATTTGGTCTAACCTTTTCTTGAACTGATCCACAGAGGAACTGTTTACAACTTCTGAAGGTAACCTGTTCCACGTGTCACAGATCTTATACGTAAAGTAATTCCCACACACACTTGTCCTAAACCGTTTCAAAATCCAATTTCCAACCATTGTTGCGAGTTGGGTTATCATTTAAACTACAGTGCCCGCGAAAAGTATCCGATCACTCAAGAAAATACAATATTTTCCCTTGATATTCAGAGACACGTAATTCACTTTCTATTTGTTCTAGCGACATCTGGTAACTTTGAGGTTGCTCGCTGATATGAGAGCTATCCAACGCATTCTCAAATTAGTGTTCTGGTAGCCTTCGTTGCGGGTGGCTGTGTCTCAAATTTGTCAGATTTCACTGTTTGTGTAAATTTCTTGATATTTTTTTTTTTTTACAGAAAGTGGTGTAAATAAAATTTATATATAATGTGTGCTAAAAAACAACTTAAGAGTGATTGTCGAGGTGCTATTGTTGCTTTGCATGCATGTGGGAAATCACAGAGACAGATAGCTAAGGAATTAAACATATCCCAAAGTACCGTTAATTTATGGGTTTCACGGGCTAAGAACAATGGTGGCCTAACCACGCCAGTCCCTAAAAACGATCTGGCAGACCGAGAAAAACAAATTCGCGAACAGACAAACTTATGAAACGTTTAGTATTGAAAAACCCAACAATAACTGCGAAAGAAATAAAATTTAATATGAATAATTTGTTATCTGGTGTTTCTGAACGAACTATCCAGGAGCGGCTCCAAAAAGAACTCGGATTACCATCTCGCCATGCTGCTAAGAAACCGTTCATTAATGAAAAAATGCGTAAAAAACGTGTCGCATTTTGTAAAAAATACATTCATTGGACTGTTGATGACTGGAAGAAGGTTTTATTTAGCGATGAGTCGACATTTTTGACATTCAGAAGTTGTCCAAAAAAGGTTCGCCGGCCTATTGGCTCAAATAGGATGGACCCTAAATACACCCTAAAGACAATGAAACACCCTCCAAGTGTGATGGTTTGGGGTTGTTTCGGTTACTATGGGCGTGGAAACTTATATTTTCTTCCGAAGAACACAACTATGAATGGTGCACGGTATTTAGCAATGCTACAGGATAAACTTCCAATGGCAATGGCAATCCAAAGGACAAAAACATACATGCATGATGGTGCACCATGTCACAGGGCCAAAATAGTGACAAAATGGATTACTGACAATAAATTTGATATTTTGGATTGGCCTGGTAATAGTCCAGATCTCAATCCGATAGAAAATCTGTGGCTAATAATAAAAAATAAGGTTGAATGCCACGACACTGGCTCAGTCGAAAAATTACAAGAGGCCATCAAAAAGGTATGGTGCAAGGAAATATCAGTGGAAGTTTGTCAAAACTTGATTAAATCCATGCCAAAACGTCTAGAACAAGTCATCCAAACCAAAGGACAGATGACAAAATACTAATATAAGGTTAGTATACATTTAAACATTGTTTTTTATGTAAAAAATACAAATTTCAAGGGTGATCGGATACTTTTCGCGGGCACTGTAAACATGCTTCTAAAATCGACATCGTTGAACCCGCGTAAGAGCTTGAAAACTTCGATCAGTTGACCGCGCAGCCTCCGAGCTCAGGTGCGGCCGGAGAGAGAGAGAGAGAGAGAGAGAGAGAGAGAGAGAGAGAGAGAGAGAGAGAGAGAGAGAGAGAGAGAGAGAGAGAGAGAGAGAGAGAGAGAGAGAGATGATGATTAAATACCCTTTAATGGTGAGTGAGGAACCGTGGACTCGATCTAGGTAATACACAGGAAGGGGCTGCATGTTGGTTGGAATGGAGGAGGATTGTTAGAGGTATGTGAGTTCGGGACGCTGCCTCTTTTATTTTTGACAAAACATGGAAGCACCGTCACGCATAGCGCATGAAGCGCCTCAGGTGTGAAATTTAGCCATGTTGGTGGTGGGGAGGATGCTGGTCCATCCGGATGTCGGTATGAATGAATGTGTGTATGCCTCAGTTTCTACCTTTTCTACCTTTCTTAGTTTCCTTGTTACCTTCTATATTTTATATCCGAACGCGTCTACCTTCATGTCTACAGTCATCCGTCATCCCTGAAGATTCACAGAGAAAATTATATAATTCAGAATTGCTAACAGTCTCTAATCAACACACAGCCAACTAGTGATAAAATTTTTAAATTCTTTATGCGTAAGGCGGACACACAAAGTATTAAATAATTTTGTAAGTAAATGTGCGAAAACTTTTACATTTTAATTTTTTTTTAATTTTCCTTAAATTCGTTGATGTTTTAAATTATATGTTGGGATTAAACTAATTTTTTGATTTGTTAAATTTTTTCAAAGGAATGGTAAACTTTTCATGACTATCTCATGCATCGTACAAAAGAAAAGGACGAAAATGACTGAAATATTTATCTGTACGAATACTTATGTGTCACTGTGTATATATATATATATAATATATATATATATATATATATATATATAGAGGCCGACCGGAATTCTTTCCTCGCCGTTCTCAATCAGTCATGAAATAAAAACAAAGGTTGTACACGTGGGCATGAAACAGGCCCACTCAGGAAACACAGATTTTGTGGTATTTCCCGAAACGACCACCAGAGGACGTCACCAAGGCCTATAAACTGCAGTTTCTTTCTAAAATCATCCTCACTTGCCATCTTCTTGTTTTGGTCGTTACGTCTCACTCTCAGCACCTTCGTCAGTAGCACCACTCGTCACGCCACCCGCTCTCCGGCCTTCGCCGGAGAGCGGCCCGCTGTTCCTTCAAGGTTCCGGTCGAGCATACACGCAGTCTATCATCAAGTAAGGCCCTCTACAATTTTATCCTGCAAGAAGCAACACCACTGCTGCAGGAGTTTCCGTTGGCGCCCTTCTCAACAAGTCTCTACCGGCCCTCAACACTCATCCTCTTGCCGGTAAGGCCAGTCCGCCTGCAGAAGCAATCACCTGAAGCCCAGGTCCGTAAACCTTCTATTAGGCTACGAGCCACAAACCTCACTTCGCTCGTCACTCATCCTCTCACCACAGTTTGATCGGCGCCTGTTCAACAAGTATTTCAACAGGCCCTCAGCACAGCCTCCTTCACGTAGGCCCTCAACACGTTTTCAGAGTGATCCAGCGTCGCGGTAAGCCTCTTGTCGACCCTCACTCGGCCTACAGTGTTTTGTTACGTCGTGCTTTCACAAGCTCTGCCTAATCGCGTAGGCCCTAAAAGTGTCTTCATTACTGTTTCAAACTAACTCTCTCGTTAAGAGCGCAGTAGGCCTATTCAAGTGTTGTACCAATACCGTAATTTTGTATCACTCTGTTATTGTGTTCATTCTTAACGACCTAATCCATTTACTGTACCAACCGTACTTGCATTATTTCAGTTATCAATAGGCTTCATGTACTTACTTAACAATTAGACTGTATAACCATTTCTTATTGCTAAGAATCAGTCATCGTTAGCATAGTGTAAATGCCGTTATACTGTATAATTGTTAATCACTATAAATACCGTTATTGAATTGTTAATGACTGTGAACAAATAATTATTTATTTTCCTAATTAAACACAAAACAACAAAGTAATTTCTCTCTCCTTATTAAATATTGTTTGTTTGGTCTGTAGGCCCAAGCTGGTGACCCCTAATTATTCATTTCAACTTTATTCAGTAATTATAGTAAGCCTACTTTCTTAGCCACATCAAATCGGTATTCAGTCGCCCACTATATATATACACACACACACACACATATATATATATATATATATATATATTAGTGATGTAGCGGATGTCATTTTTTTAACATCCGCGGATGCGGATGCGGATGAGGATGTTTGATTTCAACATCCGCGGATGCGGATGCGGATGTCTACATTTTCGTTATTTTTAGGATATATTCGAGATTTGTTGTGTTTAACGTATATAATAAGTTATTATATAGAGAGAGCTGTAGCTATAATGTAGTATAATTGATTAATTGCACAATAATTGCTGTACTTTTCTCTGAACATATAAAATAATATCAAGCATCTAACTAATATAGAAATCAATTAGTGAATTCATCTGCAAATAAATTCGTTATATTTTGTTGAGTTTCAGCCACAATTAGAAACCATAATTGTGTTACCAGGATGCGGGACGTGAACCCAACTCAAATGCACCCCACCGACCTCTTTCCCCAACCTCCTCCACCCTTATAGAAAGAGATCTTTAATTAGCTTGATAACTATTTATATTAAGTTTAAAGTTTTATTAGGCATATTTATAAATGAGTAATTAAAATAAAGTAAACTAAGATGTTCATCGTTTAATGTTCAAACTTAATTATAGGAAGGTTATGCTTAAGGAACATTAATTTTTCTGCCTTTTCTGCTGCCAGTCTGTTTTTCTTTTCATCATATATTAATCCAGCACTGCTAAATAATCTCTCGCTTAGTACGTTTGTTGGAGGACAGGCTAAATGTTTCCTCGCAAGTTTACTCAAGTATGGATAGATATTCTGCGTATTTTTCCACCAACTAATAGGATTGTCACATGCAGCCAGGCGTTTTTCTTGGTGATAGCTCTCGATCATTTTTACTACATCTTTTGACATCGCGTAGGTCTCGTCATTGCTGCTTGACTCAAGAAACTGAGAGACAGATTCTGTGATAGATTTGCTTGTTGAAGGTGTTGGTTCTGTCACTGAAACTTTTATTCTTTTGGTGGGTGGCGAAGCGACAGATTCAAGAGATTGAAGCTCTTCAACTGCTTTGCCAAGTGATGATTTAACTCGTTCTAATGTACTAGGTGAAAATAACTTAGCTTTGTAACGTGGATCTAAGTAGGTTGCAAGAGAGTAACTTCATACAAGAACAGCCTCTCGTCTTGTCGCTTGCATCACTTTTGCGCACAATGAACTAGTTCTATTAATATAGTAGAATTTCATAATTTCCGCTTATTAATGACATTTTATCTCAACGGTCCACATCCGCACGACATCCGCAGTCCAAAGTGCGGATGCGGATGCGAGAAAATGTGCGGATGTTCCGCGGATGCGGATGCGGATGTGACCTACATCACTAATATATAATATATATACACACAGTGTATATACTTGGAAATTATGATTTGAATTTAAAATTTCGTGTTGTTTATTAATAATTTCTATTTCTTTATTCTGATTTCGAATTTTGGGAGGTTGCATCTGTTGCACACTTTTTCCAAAACATTGACAAAATGGATCGTTCCTTTGATGAAGGATTTGTCATTTCTTTTATGGAATGGAAGGGTGAAGATCAACTAAATATGCAGGGATTTTTTATGTAATGTTCGGCGTCACTTCTGTCAAAATGGTTTATGTGATAGTTAATAAACAGTGCTGTTTTCTCTCTCTCTCTCTCTCTCTCTGTATAAATATATATATAATTTTAAAAATGTATTTCGAAAGTAAATTTCACATTTAAAGTCAAACTTTAAATTATTTCCTAAGGAAATTTAACAAAAATAGAAAAGTAAATTGATGTTTTGACGATATTTCTTGTAAAGTTTTAGTTTGGAAATTCTTTCACACACACACACACACACACACACACACACACACACACACATACATACATATATATATATATATATATATATATATATATATATCAAAGAGTAAAATTTGCTCTTGAAGTTATTTTTAAAATTTATTCATAGAAAACGGAAAAGGTGTTTGGTCTCGAAGTAGTCCCCCCAAAACAAAAAACAATTCACTTCATTTTGTTTCTAATTCCAATGAATAATAATCGCTTTAAATTTAAAATCTGAAATGGAAGTCGTATTGTTTCGTTTTCTTTTTTAATTAAGATGTAAAAATATCAACTAGTGAATCACAAAACAAACAAAACAAGTCCTAAACATGTTCTTAAGTTGTCCTGAACGTGTCCTCATTCTGTGAGGAATTTCTCTGGTCCAAAATAAATAATGGACCGTTGAATTAATTAAAATATTTATATTTAATGTCAGTAAAATCAATTCGTCCTCAGTAAACTTACGCGTTATACGAGTAGAAATTAGATTTTACTTTTTATTAATGTTCGGTTCGTTACTGGTTCGGTTCGTTACGCTTCGATACTGGTAATGGTTAATTCAGGATTTCTCCATGAGGGGGGGGGGGGGGGGAATGCTGGTTTACGAATAAAATTACAATGTGTTTTTTTGATTTTCTAACAATAAATATCACAAAAGATGTTTTCATTATTTATAATTTGTATATATTTTTTCCCATGGGGGACCTAGCCCCCCCTACTGGCCCCCACCTTAAATCCGCCACTGGTCACTGGAATTAAATCCAATGAAACGAAGTTAAATTCGATCATATATATATATATATATATATATATGTTAAACACAGACCGTGCATGGAACAAGGAACTCTTCTGGGAAAATTAAATCCACTATAGAAAACGGAAAAGGCGTTTGGTCTCGAAGTAGTCCCCCCCAAAACAAAAAACAATTCACTTCATTTTGTTTCTAATTCCACCAGATAGCTGGTGAGGGAAGCTATATTTATGGGATCTCTTTGCGAGAGACCCGTTGCCCACGTCGGGCTAGCATCATGAAAAAGAAAAACTATGGTATTTGTCATTTACCATTACTTATTCGGACTATAGTGGATTTAATTTTCCCAGAAGAGTTCCTTGTTCCATGCACGGTCTGTGTTTAACATATAAATTTCTCAGGGGACCATTCTGAGTTTGTGTGTATATATATATATATATATACTTTAGATGAATGCTATATATTCCACCTTGAGGCGTAATTTTCTTAAAATTTTATTCTGTTTGAATTTACAAATACAGGGTGTCCCAGAATTAACTATCTATTTCAATGAAATCGGACAAATTTTTTAAAAACACACTTTTATTTATGTTTATCATGTTTAATATGTGTTAAAAATGTATAAATTTCTAAAAAATTTTCATAATTTTATTTTCAGAATTTTTTCATTATCTGGTCCACTGAAAGACCGTCTGAAGTCATAGAATGGCAAAGAGACTCTCCAAAAGTTAACGTGTGGCTTGGAATGACCAAATCCAAAATTTATGGTGCTCCATCTTGTTGAAACACAACATTATCAAGAATGCCATCATCAAGAAGCTGTGGTTCGAGAAACTGCTGAAGCATATCAAGGTAGACGGTACCTGTTACAGTTGCTTCCGCAAAGAAGAATGGGCCATAAATTTTGGATTTGGTCATTCCAAGCCACACGTTAACTTTTGGAGAGTCTCTTTGCCATTCTATGACTTCAGACGGTCTTTCATTGGATCAGATAATGAAAAAATTATGAAAATAAAATTATGAAAAAAATTTAGAAATTTATACATTTTTAACACATATTAAACATGATAAACATAAATAAAAGTGTGTTTTTAAAAAATTTGTCCGATTTCATTGAAATAGATAGTTAATTCTGGGACACCCTGTACAGTAGACCCTCGTTATTTCTCGAGATTGGGACTGATAATTACCGCGAAATATTGTTTTCGCAATATATCGGTTGATGAAACGCGAAATAGTTTTTGGACCGTACTATATAACAAAAATGGGAGTAATGTAGGGTACCGTGAAATAAAGAAAGCGAATATCGGACCGTGAAATAAAGAAGGTCTCCTGTACAGTATATTTCCATGTGGAGTCTCCATATATATATATACTATAAAAAAATATTCTAATTCTAAAATAAACATAGTACTGATGGTTTGCGATTGCAAATACTTGTGGTTTGGGTCCAGTTTGCGTGGAGCAAGCCTGAGGTAGTACGAGTATGACTGTGATTGATACAATTAAATTTGTGCTGCCTTAGAGAGGAAACACAAAATTGCGGTGCATCTTTCTCCTGAAGAATCATGCACCAGGACTGATAATAACCGGGGAGTGTCTGCAATATTAACTAACGAAAATTGCAAGAAAATGAATACGAATATGGATATTCTTTTGACAAAAGTAACACGGAGCATTGTTGCTTTCAGTGGTGATGAACCACGTACGGAAGCCTCGTTAGGACTTTAACCCCTATTTGCTTGTCAATACTACTGCGAGCTGCTCGTACCCTGAAATGGACGTATGTGCGGAATGCAGCCCAATGTAAAAAAATATTTATATCTTCATACTTCCACTTCAACTATAAATACAACGAATATATATAGACAGGGTGATGCATAAATGTGTTTCATAAATCGCACGGTATATTCTTGAGACAAATGTAAAGAAAAAAGACCATTTAAAAATAGGTCGAGAAACCCGTAGGTTTAGAGCTATAGCACGCCACACAAAAATGAAACTCCTAAAGATTTTTTACATTTTATGCAAATACACAGTGATATATTTGCTCCAGTAAGGTAAACGTTCGAAATTCTTTCCTACTTCTTGAATGCATGCCTCAGCACGTCGCACCAGTGAGTGTCTGACACACTCAAAAATTCCTGGAGTATTGCGGATCGTTTCGCAATTGTCTCGAAGTCATTGCCACAATTCATTACGTGCCCGGACCTCTGTAACATAAACTAAGCTTTTTGAATGACTCCACAAGTAATAAAGAGGCCCTATCCACATCAGGATACACAAAAATCTTCAGGAGTTTCATTTTTCTGTCGCGTGCTGTAGCTCGAAACCTACAGGTTTCTTGACCTATGTTTATATGGTCTTTTTTCTTTACTTTTGTCTCAAGAATACACCCTGCGATTTATGGAACACATTTATGCATCACCTTATATATATATATATATATAATATATATATATATATATATACAGGGTGGGCCGAAAGTCTGGATCCATAGGAAAATATTTATTTTAATACATAAATTACAACAAATGGTAAATACTTAAAATGAATATCAACTTTAACTCGTAAATGCGTATCCGTGATACTGTACAGTAGTTCGTACTCCAGTATAAATACTCAAATACTTTTTTATTTCAGCCCAGAAATGGCTTCGAATCTAACAACAGAAGACCGGGTAGAACTTGTGCTCATGTACGCAAGACAGGGCGCTACACACAGAGAAGTTGCTACCGAATTCAATAGAAATCATCCTGATAAGCATCCAGTAACACATGCGACTGTTGGCAAGTTGTTTAAACGTTTCAAAGAAAGAGGAAGTGTACATGATCGACGGCGTTCTGGTCGTCCAAAAAATGCAACTGATGAAAATACCTCTGCAATGGTATGTGAAACTTTAACGAATAGTCCAGTAAAGTCAACAAGAAGATTATCAAATGAAACACGCATCTCGAGAACGTCAATTCGAAGAATTATTAAAAATCATAAATTCCATCCCTAAGTGTCTCGATGTCAGAGGCCGCCAATTTGAGCATTTGTTATAATTTGTTGTTTATACTGGAGTACGAACCACTGTACAGTATCACGGATACGCATTTACGAGTTAAAGTTGATATTCATTTTAAGTATTTACCATTTGTTGTACTGTAATTTATGTATTAAAATAAATATTTTCCTATGGATCCAGACTTTCGGCCCACCCTGTATATATATATATATATATATATATATATATATATGCGAAAAATATCTTCTGCTGTTTTTTTACAGACAAAATAAAACAATAAAACAACTAAAAACCAATTGGCTCTCAGAAAATATTTTACAATTTTTTTATGGAAAAATTATAAATTAAAATTTAAAAAAATATTTTTATTATGGGGGGGGGGATTTTCTTTTTAAGAGAAACTGGTTCAGAACATGTTCTCAAAACATTTTTTTCATACGAGCGGAGCAATAAAAATGGCGGGTGAACGAAAGAAATTTATACAAGTTTTCGTCTGTAACTAATTTAATGTTTTTTAATGTCCTCGAAATAAAAAAAAATTTCAAACTGTTCATTATATGTATATACACACACACCTGGGTCTCTTTATGATATGGGTGAGTATTTTACAAAGGAATACAAAGGACACCAAAGCAATAGACCGGCTGATCCCTACGAGGCTGTTAAAAAGAAGAAAGGTTAAAAGAAGTAAGAAAATTTAAAGATAAAGTGAAAATTTTTTAAAATGCAGAGGAGGGAATCGGAGTGAAAATTCTCCAATACTTCTACGCCCTAACAAATGCTTCCAATTGGGGGTTTGAGGCAACATAAGCATCTAGTTTTTTTTTAAAAGGATTCGATCGAATTACTTTAAGCTACGGTGGCTGGCAATCCATTTCACAAATTAACTATACGACTGAAGAAAAAATGTTTAGCTTCATTAGAATTAAAATGTTTACCCACTAATTTTAGACGATTAACCAGTTCTATCCGCATTTCTGAAGGTGAAATATTTTTCGGCGTCGACATTATCGTAACCTTTAATCATTTTAAACACCTGGATTAAATCTCCTCGAATACGCCTTCTTCCGAGTGAGGAAAAATTTAATGTTTCTAAACGGGCATCGTATGATTTGTTTCCAAGTCTAGGAATTATCTTAGTAGCCCGTTGCTGCACTCTTTCCATTCTGTCTATGTCCTCTCGTAAATATGAGGACCAGAAGTGAATGTAATATTCCAGGTGGGGGCGTACTAAGGAATTATATAATTGTTTTCTCCGACTTAACTTCAAATGACTTAACGATAAATCCTAATATTCTATTTGCTTTTCAGACCGCTTTGATACATTTCTTACTCGGTTTAAGTGTCGGCAACAACAATACCTAAATCTTTCTCTCCCGTAACACTCGTTAGTGTCTTGTCGCGCGTAAAATACTTTTCTCTCACATTGTTTCTACCGATATGCAACGTTTTACATTTATCTTTTGTAAAGTTCATTTTCCAAGTTTCTGCCCACTCTAGTAATTTATTAATATAGTCTTGAATCTGCAAACGTTCTGCCGCTGATTTTGTTCGTCCACCAAGTTTGGTGTCATCCGCAAATTTTGAAATTATTCTGTTAATTCCCGAGTCGATGTCATTGATATAGGTAATAAAAAAGAGACTCGATATATCTTCGATATATAAAAGCAAATACTGTCATTTTTTTTTTCATTTCCCACATATATAAAATCATCCGTTCCTGGTTCCCGCATGCATTTCCACATTGACAACTTTTCCAATCGGAATTGTGAATAAAGTTTCAGTTTTTACATTTTACTGCCACAAATTAATGTAAGCTTTATATATATATATATATATATATATTTAACTGCAAACACGCAGTATAATTAACGTAAAGAACGACGCTTGTATAGGAGATATACCGCGCAAGATGAGAGAGAGAGAACGAAACAAATGAAAAAATGAGGTAACCACCCGGGAATCGGAAGATCCCGGGTTCGATTCCCGGGTGGTTACCTCATTTTTCATTTGTTTCGTTCTCTCTCTCTCATCTTGCGCAGAATATCTCCTATACAAGCGTCGTTCTTTACGTTGATATATATATATATATATATATATATATATATATATATATATATATACAGGGTGTCCCAAAAAAAACTATATACTCTTTATAGCATCATATATTTTATAATTTAAAAAAACCCAAACAATATATTGTTATAGCAATTGCCAATGAAAGGTAAATTAGTAATCTAAGTGATCAAAATGTTATAGCGAGTTGTTTGCATATAAAATTTAATTAACTACGTCAAGTGCTCAAAATGTTCAAAATGCCGCCGGAGAACATTTTGAGCACTTAAATTACTAATTTACCTTTCATTGGCAATTGGTATAACAATATATGTTTGGTTTTTTTTTAAATTATAAAATATATGATGCTATAAAGAGTATATAGTTTTTTTTGGGACACCCTGTACCGTATAATATATATATATATATATATATATATATATATATATATATATATAAAGCGAGTCAAAAGTCCAGTCTAAAAAATTACTATACAATAAATACGTTTGAGGCAGGATATTTGACTCACTATATATATATATATATATATATATATAGGGTGAACCAAATGTAGGTGGACAGTAAATGATAACGTTATTTTGAGAATACATATTTAATTTTTTTGTATACTATAATACAAAATAAAATTTAAATAAATTTAGTTATAATATTTAATATAATAAAAAACAAACACCATAGTTATAATGAACACCATAGTTATAATATAATATAACACAAACCGTATTCAACCTACTGTCCACCTACTTTTGGTTCACCGTGTATATATATATATATATATATGTGATGAAAATAAACATGAAGGAAAAAGAAAACACGAAATGGTGCTCAAGCGCTTTCGTCTAATGACATCCTCAGAAACAATGTCATTAGACGAAAGTCCTTGAGCACCATTTCGTGTTTTCTTTTTCCTTCGTGGTTATTTTCATCATAAATATTATTCACGTGTTACTTTTAGTGAAATAACTTTCATATATATATATATATATATATATATATATAATATATATATATATATATATTATATATATAAAGCTTACAGTAATTTGTGGCAGTAAAAGGTAAGAGCTGAAACTTTATTCACAATCCCGATTGAAAAAGTATATATATATATATATATATATATATATAATATATATATATATATATATATATATATATATATATACTGTATATACATATTTCTCTCCCTATTCCTCACTACATATACATGCATCTTGCACACGCACACTATATAATCTTTTTAAAATTAAAAAAAAAAAAATTGCATCAACTTCAAGAGCCTCGGAATCCCCTGAGAAAGGGACCATAAATGTTTTCACTTCTGCTACCCCGCTGCCGAACGCAGACCCGGGCAGCAAGGCTGGAACTGCTACCGACCATTCGAGATGTTGTGGGCCTCTGTCTGATTCACTTTTCATAAACTTCTGCAACATTCGTGGCCTTCTCTCAAATTTTCAATCTGTTGAACACCACCTCTCCTCTAAACCTCGTCTTCTTTTCTTCACTGAAACTCAAGTGTCTGGGACGACTGACAGCAACCCTTTTTCTGTATCCTCTTACTTTCTTTATACTCAATTTCACTCCAAAGATGGATGTTGCTATATGTACGCAATGACCTAACTTGTTCTCGTATTCCCGAATCGAATCTTCCGAATGCGAGACTCTCTGGCTACGACTTACATACCAATCTCAAACTAAATACGTCTACGCTGTTTACCTTTTTCCTAATTCTACTGAGAATCCAAAATTCTTTGACTACCTCACTTCCAAAGTGGAGTACATTTTATCCTCTTCTCCCTTTGCTGAAATCTCCATTTTAGGGGATTTCAAGGTTCACCACCACCTTTGGCTTTCTTCCCATTTCACTAACATCCCTGGTGAACTACCTTATAACTTTTCTATCCTAAATGACCGAGAGCAGATTGTACAGCACCCTACTCGTATCCCCGATCGTCTTGCAGATAGGCCCAACATTCTGGATATATTTCTTACCTCTCATCCTTCTTCTTACTCTGTAAAACTTTTTTCTCCATTGGGCTCCTCCGACCACAATCTTATATCTGTTTCTTGTCCTATCGCTCCAATTCGGCCTTTGGATCCTCCCAAGAGGAGGCACCTTTGGCACTTTGGCGCCGCTGATTGGGAGACCCTTAGGCAGTACTGTGATTTCCCATGGAATGATTACTGCTTCCGTGGCCTGGGCCCTTCCAAGCGTGCTGAGCACATCACGGAGGTGATTTTCTCGGGCATTGAGACATACATTCCATATTCTATTCCTACTAATAATGCAAAAAAAACTTGGTTTAACTTCACTTGTTCTAATGCTCTCTGCAGCAGAGAGGAGTCTTTCAGAAGGTACTATCGCCATCCCACTCCTGACTCTCACTCAGTTTATATTTCTACCCGGCAAAATCTGTTCTTCGACTCCCCAAAAATTCCTTCATCAGACAAAAATGTGAAACCTATCCAATTCTAATTCTTCTCGCTCTTTCTGGCATCTAGCTAAGAACCTCTTCAATAACTTTACTTCCTCTTCTTTCCCTCCTCTTTTCCATTCCGACGGCTCAGTTGCCGTCTCTTCTCCTGACAAAGCTGAACTTTTCGCTCAAACTTTCGCTTTCAACTCAACCCTGGACGACTCCGGTGCTGTTCCTCCATCTCCTCCTTCCTCCGACTCAGTTATGTCTGAAATTAGAATCTCTTCCGAAGATGTTCTTTCTGCCCTATATGGGCTCAACTCTAGGAAGGCGTACGGTCCTCATTGTGTTCCTCCTGTTGTTGTTAAGGACTGTGCTTCTGTGCTGACATCCTGCCTAGGCAAACTCTTTCGTCTTTGTCTCTCATCTGGTACTTTTCCTTCCCGCTGAAAGTTCGCTTTCATTCAATCTGTACCAAAGAAGGGTTATCGTTCTCAACCCTCCAACTATTGTCCAGCTACTTTGATTTCTTTCCTTTGTAAAATTTTTGAATCTATCTTTAATCGGAAGATTTTTAAACACCTCTCTTCTTACAATCTTCTTTCAGATCGTCAGTATGGGTTCAGCAAGGGACGCTTTACTGGTGATCTTCTTGCATATCTCTCTGACTCTTGGTCATCCTCCTTTCGGGATTTCGGTGAAACTTTTGTTATTTCGCTAGACATATCAAAAGCTTTTGATATGTCGCACAAATCTTTAATTTTGAAACTGCCCTCCTTCGGTTTCTATCCTTCTATCTGTGCGTTCATCTCTAATTTCCTTTCTGACCGATCTATAGCTGCGGTTGTAGATGACCACTGTTATTTTCTTAAAGCTATCAACAGTGGTGTTCCTGAGGGGTCTGTCCTGTCACCCACTTCTTTCCTTTTATTTCTTAATAATCTTTTAATTCGCACTTCCTGTCCTATTCACTCCTATGCCGATGATTCCACTCTTCCCTTCTCCACCCGCTTTCCAAAGCGTCCCTCTCAACAGTAACTCCATGATTCGCGTGGGACGGCTTGGAGCACCTGACTTCTGATCTTTCTGCTCTCTCTGACTGGAGCAGAGAAAACCTTGTGGCTTTCAATGTCTCAAAAACTCAGTTCCTCCATCTGTCTACTCGTCGCAATCTTCCACACGACTATCCTCTTACCTTCAACAACACACAACTCAGTCCTTTCTCTTCTCTTAATATTCGTGGCGTTTCCTTTTCTCATGATCTTTCCTGGAAAGATCTCTTTCCAAAACAGCTTCTAAGAAGTTAGGTGTGCTGTACCGCCTCGGCAGTTTTTTCACTCCAGCTCAGTTGCTCTCTCTCTGCAAACTCTCTCTGTACAAGCTTTCTCTTGTCCGCCCCTGTATGGAGTATGCTTCTCATGTATGGGGGTGGCTCAACCCACACAGTCGTACGTGACCGGGTGGAATCAAAGGCATTTCGTCTTATCAATTCCCCGTACCTTACTGCCTGTCTTCAATTCTCCTCTCTTCGCCGCAATGTTGCCTCACTCTCTCTTTACTATTGCTATCATAACGACGTTGCTCTTCTGAACTTTCTAACTGCATGCCTCCTCCTTTAAGGAGAGCACGCAGTACCAGACTTTCTACATTTTCTCATTCTTTTTCTGTCCAACTATCTAACGCAAGGGCAAATCGGTATTTTCAGTCTTTCATCTACTCAACCAGTCAACTCTAGAACACTCTTCCTCAATCCATCTTTCCCCCTGTCTATGACTCCCAATCTTTCAAAGGCAGTGTCTTGACATCTCCAAAACCCTGGACCTTGATTTTGGCTCTCTTCTCCTATGGTGTGGTGGTGGTGGGGGCTTTTGCGGGTATTCGCCCTTGGCCCCTCCTTCCTACATAAAATATATATATATAAAATTATATATATATATATATATATATATATATATATATATATATATATATATATTATATATATTATATATATATATATATTATCAGAAAAATTTGAATCCATTCGTGTTTCTTAAATAAAATAAAATTTTAATAAAATAAAGTAAATAGTCCACCTTTACAATTATTTACGTCATTGTAAATTGTAAAAGTACTGGATTTATTTTACTACTACTACTACTACTACTACTAATAATAATAATAATAGTAATAATAAAGGTTATTCAATTCAATTCAATTCTTGTGTTTTGCTTCATTACCTAAACTTACTGGAAAAATAAGTTTTGATTATTTCGTATTGTTCTTTTTGATGGGATACTTACAAAAATAACCATAGAATTAAGGAGGTCCCAGTATTTTTCACAAAATGTCCTGTATACTACGGGGTCATTATACTATTAAGGCTACGCCCAATGCGTGTACATTAAAAAAAATGTTTAGTTATTCGAACAGACAAACCAGAATTTTAGTTAATATAACACCAACTATATTTTAGTTTCTTCAGATACGTATTAGTGATAATGGCGAAATTTGATGTTCTTTTGGCAAAAAGAAAGATGATATGACCATTTTTTTTTTTTTTAATAAAAACTGACAAATTTTAGTCCAACATCTGATTTTTGTCCAATTTCACACACTCCCCCTTCCCCCCTTTCCAAAAAAGAGGTTAAATGAAATTATTCCTGAGGAAAATTTTAAATAAGGCGTAATTAATTAAATATTTATTAATGGCAAGGAAGCGAGATTCGATGGAACTTATCGACTTTGAAATGAGGCAAATATTAAAGATGGGTTCCAGCGCACATTGCCCGAACAATTCAAAGATGGAAGGAGATTTATGGCATAAGAATTTTACTTTGATCTAGTTGGTCACCTAATTTCCAAAAGATCCTTTGATCGAGGTTTTACAACAGAACTCAGACGTATACCACGAGTTAAGATTTGCTCAACTCTTTATAGGACAATGGGAAAACGCGTTGCCGCATTAGGCGTTAGTCTATTCTGTATAAAATATGAAACTATATTTACATCATCTGTCCTATGTCCTGATCAAATATCGACTCTCTCTCTCTCTCTCTCTCTCTCTCTCTCTCTCTCTTCTCTCTCTCTCTCTCTCTCTCTCTCTCTCTCTCTCTCTCTCCAAATATATATATCACGTGTTATTTGACCAGCTCAAATAATTGAGTAGAAAAAGATTATGTTAATTTGTCCGTTTCTCAGCGAATAAAATAATAATAATTCTTTCTATTTGAAAGAAATGGAAATTAATCTTTTTTCTTCCAATTGAATACGAAATTACTTTGTTTGACGTACGAAATTTAAATATAATTTTATAAAATTTTATAAGGTCTGAGCTTATCATCCCTGTAGTGTATGATGATAAAAGGTCGCGCCGACCTAAGACCCTGAAACGGGAGTCGTGGGGGAAATCTGGCTGAGAAACACTGTATTAAGAATAACGCGCGCAGGCCGGCGAACCCATTTATAAATTGAGAAACTGCTGGGAACAGGAAACGCAGTTGTTCCCGTTTTGCCCCTAACGCAAATTTCGAGTTAAACGCCTATTTATCCTCGCCCCTTCGTATATTTCGACAAAAGGAGAGAGAAAAGAATTTCTCAACACGCGCGAATTCACTCATGACTTGAACAGCGGATTGAATTTCTCCTCCACCGAATGTAAACATCGTTTCAGGAAAGAAATAAGAGAGAAAGTCCTCCTCTCCCGTTTTAGTTAACTCAATTTCCTTATTTTTAGACCGAACGCTTCGGAGAAAGGTCGTTTCTTCTGTCTTTGCAGGTAGCAGCTTTGAACGTCCATTTTTTTTGTTTTTTTTTTAATACTTTCAGATTATATATATATATGATGTAAAATGATTTATGTAACAGTACTAAAGTGCTTGAACAATTACTATGTACACATACATACACACATACACACATGTTTCCAATGATATACATACATAGATATATACATTATACATGCATATTTTATCTACATAAGAACCTATTTTACATTCTTCATGTGATGGGCAAGACGCTTGAGCTCAGGATTGAAAACGCTCAAATCAATTATACACAAAGATACAAAGGGATCTCCACCGAGAATAAGGTACCATCCCAGTCTCAGGGATCTAGTGTTACCTTTCATGACAAGGTTCGGGATTTACCAACGTCTCCATTTACATAGCTTACGAACGCTTCAATTCCTCTCTGTATCTCGTTAATCTTTGTGCCACATTTATATAAACCCCATTTGTTTGCATGTTTACTGCTTACATCATTTCATCTTTTACTCGATCTTTCTCCGCTTCTCACAACCATACACTCACTATTATACACATTTTTCACAGTTCTTGCATAATTCATTTTCCACATGACCATTTACTAATGTCGCGTACTTTCCGCTACTCTCATCTCCAATGACTTTTTCATTCCACACCATTCCCGAATGATGTGGAGTGAAAAATTTTAATTTCTCTTACGGTCAATTCATTTCACACCAATCATGCTTCTTAAGGAAACTATTAATTTAAAATGCTCTCACTTTTAACAGTCTCAAACAAATGTTTCGTCTCACATCCATACATCATCAGTGTTGGCATCAATACACCTTCGTGTAAGCCTTTTGCTGCATCTACACTCAAACACTTCCTTCTTATCAAGGCTTTTATTGCGTTCATGACTTGCTTGTCCCGCTTCATTGTACTTCCACTTTCCAAATTTACTTGTACCATTTTTGTCAGTTAAGCAGACCAAATATTTGCATTCTTTCACAACATCTATATTTTGTCTATTTACTTCAATATTACATGCTGACTCCTTCTCTTTCAACAACAAGAACCTTACTCTTATTTACATCCACTTACACTAATCTTCTTTTATTGTTAACAAAACTTGTTACTCTTCTCATTAATTCATTCCCTGATTCACTCAGAAGTACCACATTATCACACCACTCATTCTCTTCCAAATTCAGAGTTACTCTTCTCTCTACCATTTTTAATTGTTTGCATCTTACGCATTACTTCATCCATGTACACAATGAAAAAACCAAAGTGACATCGCACAGACATGTCGCACTCCAAAATTAATTCTAAACCACTCACCCTACTCACACTTAAGTCTTACCTAAACCTTATTATTTTTAACAACTTACCACTAACTATACATTCTAAGCACTTGCCACATGACAGATCTAGTCACTTCATTACAAACGTTATCTAAAGTCCATAAATGCCATATATACTTTCTTTTTGTCATTTAGTTTCTGAATCAGCTGTCTCACTGTAAATATTTGATCAAGACATCTTCTACCTTGCTTAAAATCTTCTTGCTCATCTCCAAGGAAAGGATCCGTAATGTTTCGTACTCTCTATCAACACTCTCCGTATATTACTCCAGTTATACTTGCAAGAGTTACACCCTTATAATATTTACATTCACATTTTCACATTTATTTTTACACAGTGGTACAATACCAGCTTTTTTCCAATCACCAGGTATACACCCAGTTTCTTATGCCTTTTGACACATCTTCAACAGGCACTTCATTCAGGCACTATTCTACCTCACATTTAATTATTTTACTCGTACTGCAGCCCCATTAATTCCTTCCGACTTTCCTTTCTCATGCTTGTATACTAATTGTTCATCTTCATCTAATCTGTCTTTCACTCCCTGGTGAAAGACACTCACTCACTCACTTCTTCATACACCATATGGAAAAACTATACATGCTTACAATATGGTATCATATATAGTACCTTTATTTCTTAATTAAATACAAATTATTAATTTATTGAATTAAATAACTTCAAAATTGTCTCGGGATTGGCGACATAGCCTATTGGGAATGAAGTTAATTGCCATACATAGAACCCATATGTAAGCAGTGGGCCTGCATGACAACAAGAAAACCAAATTTATTATTTCGCATTCAAAATTCTCCATTGCTGACTCATGAAATTACTTCAAGAGAAGAGTCAACGAACTTTGCAAAATCAGCAAATTCCTGAGACGACGATTTATATTGGCAGCACTGAGAGCTTGCTTATGTTACAGCGATGCTTTAAGCAAGGGAGACGTACTTAATCTTCCTACATTCACATTTGCTTCCTGTTCGTTTACCTCATCTGTACCATCTCACTTCAATACTTTTTAAATCTCTCGCCTATTTGCAATCTCACACTGATGCATTGTCATTCTACTCTTTCATATTATCAGTCATTCTCCGAGCTTACCTTTGCACTTTCTCACTTCTTATCTAAATAACTTCGTTCTTCACATACTGCTCAGTCCTTGTCCTTCCCAGTTCTTCATTTACTCCCTTTTACTTTCCACCATTCAACATTCTTGTAATGAGTTATACAAAAAATGCATCCACTTTCATCACTAACAGGTTGCGTTTGTATCATTCCTCCCCATACACTCTTCTTTTCTTTCACTGCACTCTTCACCTCATCGTTTCTCCATGGCCCATGCAGTCTTTTTTCTCGTCATTCCATTTCGTACACACTCATACTGTCTTTCTTCCTTTAATACCAAACACCAACCAACATAACTTTACAGAGTGCAGTCATATGAACTGACAAACTTCGACTCAAGGCACGAAAAGCTTTTGCATCACATACATCTATCCTTTAGCATTGTAGTGAACGGTTTATTATTTTATCTTTTCTTCATTATTTACTTATTTACTTACGCTTCTTCCTACTTTACTATATCTCTATTGCTCTTTATTTCATTTAACGCTTTGTTTCTCTACACTCTTTTTGCCGTATCGTATATATATATCATGGTAGCGCGCCTAGACCTGACTCTAAAAGACCGTTACAAAACGAAGGGGGGAAAGGTATAATAATACTCTTATTTAACACTTATTACGTTTTATTAATTTCGAAAATGGTTTAGTTAATTAGGGGTATGCGAGTATGAAATATTACTAAATATATTTCGGTCGGAGAGGGCACAAAACAATTTAACTTTAAGATCACATCGCTCTAAATCTTACGCGTATCGCGTCTACCTCAAGACTGAAAACCGTTATAGGGTAGTCCACTCAAAGCCTATTCAGTATTACCAACCCTACCCATTTTAAACAATGTTTCATAATTATTAGTAAATGATTTACATTAAACATTATCTTATCTAATTAAACAGAATTTTATAATCTTAACTAAGCATTACTACAGCATCCCTTTACTCACTAACACAATCTGTCATACTCTTCTCCACTCTCTCTCTCTCTCTCTCTCTCTCTCTCTCTCTCTCTCTCTCTCTCTCTCTCTCTTATGTGGGCAGTGCGGAAAGTACTTTAAAAATTCAAAATGACCTAGATCGGCACGCGAATTAGTCTTACTCCCTGCAACTCTACTATGCATACTTATCGATATTCTTGTGCTGGAATACAGTATATAATTGTATAACAAACAGACTCCTTTCCACGACACTTCTTTTATTCTATCGCAATTTCATTCATCACTCCAGGTGCAGAGCAGAGCCAACTCCGACTTTCCCGTTTAAATGAACCATTACAATTACTCTACACGCGCTCCTCCATACTTCCAAATAGGCCTACAGCGCTTAGAACATTTCAGAAATCATCCTTCTCTCATTACGCATCTATCGTTACAAGGCGTATATGCTATAATCCCTGCTACTCTCACTCTTAAATTTGGCAAACAGACACCCGTCATTCACGCATTTATACTCATTCATTCGTTAATGCCACTCATCTTTCATTAGTAAAGCAATTCCCCTTTTACCCCCTCTTCCTTCTTCCAGACCTGATTAAAAACCTTTCATTCATCCCCATTCCACATAACCATTTTCTTTCTGTCCCGACAAATCTTGACCACTTTCATCCTCTTTGCATCATTATTTATACCCTTAACATTTCACACTGTCACTCAAACCACATAAAACCTTAACCTTCCGAGGGCAGCGTTGGCACGTTGCCCAAGTCCGAAACGCTTTACGTCCTATACGTGGAAGAGTGTTTCTCCTGAGTGTTTCTCCCCAGCACAATTTCCAACCCAGTTATGCACAGGGAATCAGAGGATAAAGTCCATCCCTTCCTCAGTAGTCTTCAGTAGCGGGTCTAAGATTTTCGAAAGGGGGGCGGGCAGACCTTTAAATATGTAAAAATTGCGCCAAAATAATGTTTAATTATATATAAATATAATTACATACACTGGAATTAAAAATACATACGTTAATTAACC
>JAJOZX010002141.1:537500-550000 GCA_023014485.1 Bathynomus jamesi
TTAATTTTAATGTAACTGAAGCTGAGGTTATGCAGTTCCATCCAAAAAGCTCAAACCGAACAGCTCATATTATTTTCAGAATGAGAGACGAACCAATAGAAAAGGTACAAGAATTAAAGTATCTGGGTCAAACTATCACCAGCTCCTTGAGTGACTACTCAGACATTAGGAAACAATATCGAAGTTACTGTGCTAGTGTGCTAAGGCAAACAGGATTATAAGGAACTTTAAATTCTGTACAAGCGAAGCTAAAGACACTCTTTTTCATACTTTCTGCACTAATAATTATGGGCAGCAACTTTGAGTTAATTATAAAGAAGGCTCATGCAGAATCCCCAATTTACTTTACCTATAGACTACTGCATAAGTTACCTGCAAGATGCTCAGCCTTTCAAATGTTCGCTTACCGCAACGTCCCGAGCCTCCCTGAGGTAACAAGACGTACTCAGCACAATCTAATGGGAAGAATTAAAAAACTCTGACAATCCAATTGTCCAAGCTATTCATCAGTCCTGCTTTATGTGGACCTTTGTGGTATGAAAGACTGTGGACCTCTTGGTATGAAAGTATGTGTCTATAGCTCCACTTTAACTCCTGCATTAGCCATCTCATTACGGGTACTTTTTATTTTTTTGAAGCTGCTATTAATTTTTTTATTATTATTCCTCTTGTCCTTACGTATATCATTGTTATTTCTTTATTACCTTACTCCTTTTTGTTTTTGTTTTTTAAATTTATTGTTTAATAAGTCGTACCGTTGATTACCCTGATGGATACTGTACCTTTTATTTTATGGGATCTGTCTCCTGCCAATAAACATTATCATATATATATATATATATATATATATATATATATATATATATATATATATATATATATATATCATCTGATGTTTGTAGACGTATTTCAATCATACACAAAAAAATTTATCTCGTTATAATCGATTCGTACGCAAGGAGCACCTTTGTAAGAACGCGCCATTGTCTAAACTGTGCCTTGCGCAGAGTTATCAAAAGGGTCAGAATTGTTTATTAAGGGAAAACGCGTAAATACAACAGTTGTATAAGAGAAGTAACTATAATAATACAGTTGTTCGAAAGGATTTTGAGTTCGATGGAGCAAGTTGATTGCGAAGGATTGTTTTTCTCCTTCCAAACTGAAACTTTAATTAAGAGTTATTATGGTGACTGAAATAGGAAAAGGAAGCGTAGAAGTTGTCTCATTCTTTTAAGGATTATATAAGGTTGTAATATATATTCTGCTCGATTTTTTTAGTTCATTCAGAACAAAAATTAAATGACTTATAAGGACAAATTTGCTCGAATTTTTAGTTTGTTCACAACAAAAATTAAATGACTTATAATGACAAATTAATCATCAATATAATTCCCTTCTTTTTCTCTGACCTCCTCCCACCTGTAGAAAAGTTTTTTATGCCACGTTCGAAGAAATCCCTTGGTGTCGAGTTAAAAAAAGCGATCACTTCGTTTTCGATAGCTTCCCTGGATTGCAACTTTTGTCCATCTAGGTGGTGTTGCAGACTTCTGAATAAATGGTAGTCTGAAGGTGCGATGTCCAAAGAATAAGGTGGATGAGGCATTTTTTCCCAACCAAATGCTTTCAATTGGGCAGTGGTGATTCGAGAAGTGTGAGGGCGCGCGTTATCCTGGTGGAATAGAACACCTCTGCGATTAATTAATGCAGGACGTTTTTCTTGTAATGTCAGCTTCAATCGTTGGAGTTGTTGGCAGTAGACTTCAGCTGTGATTGTTTGGTTATCTGGCAGAAGCTCAAAATGAATAATTCCTCGCATATCCCACCAAACGCATAGCAAAATTTTCTTTGGATGGTGTCCATTCCTTGGCTGAGGTTCAGGCTTTGTTTCACGGATAAGCCACTGATGTCGACGCTTAATATTGTTAAAGAGGATCCATTTTTCATCCCCAGTGACGATCCGATTCAAAAACGGTGCCTGCAGTTGCCGAGAATGCAGTGATGTGCAAATATCGATTCGATGTTGAAGACTCGCTCGTGACAAATCATGCGGAACCCATTTTCCAACCTTCACTACTTTTCCTAACAGCTTCAAATGACGATGAATGGTCATATGGCTAACGCCGAGTTGCAGGCCAAGTTCTCTTACAGTTACTGTTGGGTTTTCCTCCACTGTTGCTTTCAGCAACTCTTCATCTAACTCATTTGGTCGTCCTGTTCGTTGATAATCTTTCAGACTGAAGTCTCCATTTCTGAACTTCTCAAACCATCTCCTACACATCCATTAACTCACAACATCATTTCCATAAACTCTTTGAATGTTTCTTGCGGATTCACTAGCGTTAGATCCTTTATGGAACTCATACAGCATCACGTGTCGAATATGCTCTTTCGTGGGCTCCATGTTTTTTCAGTTACTGTAATATCGTAGGAGTGGCGTTGTAACTGTATGAAAAACACCAGAGAAAATATTCATTAGCCCAATCCTACACTAGCCTGTCATTCTGTATCATTCTGTATCGTGATAAAACATGTGCGAACCTGTCGCCGCGTGTATTTTGCAACATTTCTGAAACTATTTCACATTATCTTGAAGTTATTATATTATCTATCGTCCGTTTTCTAATCGAGCAGAATTTATGTTACAACCTGATATATACCAGTTTTGGTATTACTTCCTTATTATCATAGTATCTAGTTCCAATGGTTAACTATTCTGGCATAAATAAAGAAACAAATTTTAGTAAGCCAAGAGATAGATAGGTAGATAGATAGATAGATAGAGAGACAAAAAACATGAAATATTGAATTAAAATGTATTTGATGATGTTGGATTTTATAAGGGACACTTCAATGATATAAAGTTTAGTCGCAGGAATAAAATTTAATAATTTTAATTCACTATTTGTTTAAAATATAAAATTCTACGTTCAAAAAGGTAGGAGAAAATTGTTGTGTGAGTAGATGATATTAAAGGAAAGTGGTGAATGTGAAGAACAAAGGTGTATGTTTGAATAATGACAGGAGAAAAGGAGGAAACGCTGACAGAATTGAAGTAAAAATAACACAAGATAAGGAGGGAGTAATTCAATTTTGAAGTTTGAGAGTGAATACGGAAAAGGTGTGTATTCGTGGATGGCAGAAGACTCTTTGTGTTTCGTGGTGCGAACTGATGTTCAGAAGGTGTGATGTGAGATAATGAGATAAGATTAAAGAATGAAATGAAAAACCGAGATGAAAGGATAAATTGAAATGAAAGAATGAAATGAGATGAAAGGATGATATAAGATGAAAGAATAGAATGAGATAAAAGATGAGATGAAAGAATGCAAAATTTAAATGCGAAGTCCCTTCATTTGTGTGGGGATTAAAATTTTTTACTTTTTAATAAATTAGTCTAAATTTTAACATAAGGTAAACTTTGAGAAAATGTAGGAAAAAATTATTCAGTGTGACTCGTGACGTCACGCGTTCCGTTACGATCTGCGCACCTTACGCTAACTACGAGTCCTTATTTTTACTGAAGGAGCATCACGTGACTGCGCCGTTGTTCAGTACGCATCATTTTGTATTATTGTACACGCGCGAAAACGCCACCTTTCATCGTATGATTACAGTATTTTGTTTACCAGCCGCGCTAGCCGCTATTTTCATTGACGTCACGTATTTTCTGAGGGCGCCATTAATTCAACCAATGGCGCACCTCTAAAACCAGGTGACGTCATATTTCTTATCGGATATGGGAACACGTAAGATAGATATAATGAGCAAAATCATTGTAACCCAACTCGTTTAGTTTAATTATAAATATTCATTTTTAAAATAATAATGAGCCCAATTAGGTAAATTAACAATTTATAACAGGTATAGTTAATCATAAATTTTAGAATGAAGAACTTAAGAAGACTTTTTCACAGTTCCAATTTACTCGAAATAAAATACATGAAGAAAACCTGAGTGGATACGTTATGGCAACCTGAGAAAGATGCTCTCCAGGCGACTACAAAAGGGCGCAACGCAGAAATAGAGAGTCGCAATTTGATTCGAACAGATTCAGATTCGGATTCAGAAGAGTTAGTTTTTATCATCGCCCGTGGAACGAAACGAACCAACCAACATCAATTCATTTAATTATTACCATTAGATTGCCCTCACGTTTCTGAGCATTTCAAATCCTGTCCTTTAACACTTATATAACGTAATTTAATATAATTAATATGTGAACATAAGAGTAAATTATAAATCTTTTATTTTATTCAATTATTAAGTGTTTGCATCAGCCAACTCTGCCGTGGTACGCAGTGAAATCATAGAGGGTAAATTTAATTAATTAATTTGTAAGTGAAAGTGACACTTAACTGTTAGCTTATGTATGTTACAGCCACACTACCACCCTCGTTCATCGTTCCCCTCTTGCCGTTCCGGAAGAATTCAACACTTGTTACGAGTGTTTTGAATCCAACACAAACACTCGCAACTCCACTTCCCTTCTAGTTTTTGCGCATTGAAGTGAGTGAGGGGACGTCAGATTTTACCAAAGGGGTAAAAAAATATGTGAAAACTATTATTTATTCTTTATTCTTCGTTATTTTTTCCATCATGACTGTCAGGAGATTTATTACTCATTTAGAAGACTTGAAAAGGGATCGCAGTCATCTCGCTGTAATCCAAGACACGTTACTCTACAGGGTGGCCCATAAATCCCAGTCGGTTATAATTAAAGCGAAAAATCCATTCATCGGATTTACATTTTTTTATAAATGAACAATAAATATTTCTAAACTTATTATAAACTTTTTACTTTGTTTGATTTTGTATTTTCGCTTTAATTATAACAAATTAGGACTTATGGGCCACCCTGTATAAATAGTTCCAAGTTTTATCCTAAAAAGTTAATCTCTCTCTCTCTCTCTCTCTCTCTCTCTCTCTCTCTCTGTTGTAGTAGTAAAACCGTTCATTTCTCTGATGCAGAAACCTCAAGTTTTGATATTTTAACTGAAGCACAAACGATATGAGGTTCAGGTGCCCTGTCTCGGAGGACGTTCATTAAGCCTTTTCAGAGGTCGCATTTATCGGGTCAGAGGTCAAAGGGCAAAATACTAATTTGTATTGATGAGAGAGGAGAGAGAGAGAGAGAGGAGAGAGAGAGAGAGAGAGAGAGAGAGAGAGAGAGAGAGAGAGAGAGAGAGAGTATTGATAAGTTCCATGTCAGAAAAACATATGCAAAGGATTTTTGCTGAACTCTCTCTCTTTCTTTCTCTCTCACTTTGTGTACATATCATATAGATCTGGGGGGAGAGGGGAGAACAGGGAGTTTGAACAAATGTTGAGGATTGACCTGTGTTTGACCCCGATGCAGCTTCACTCCTTATTTGGGTTATTTTATAGGACCCACTTATCTGCCAACCAAAAGAAGAATGAACAGCTGCGACAGCTACGCGTCGTTCTTTACGTTATTTATACTGCGTGTTCTTTGCAGTTGAATGTATATATATATATATATATATATATATATATATATATATATAGAGGGTGTTTCATAACATATGGGACGCACTTTCAGGATGGATTCAGGACCTGAAAACAATGAAAGTTTACATAAACATATGCCCGAAATCGCTTTGTTTCCGAGTTACAGCCCGTTATGTGTTCCAGCAAGCATCCGCCTTACCTTTAAAGGAAGTGCTCAAAATGACCGCCTTGTGCTTGAATACACGCTTCGTCATAGACTGCCTGACGCGTTCAAACATTCCAGGTATTGCTCGGATTTTCTGGCATCCTTGTTCTACACGTTGGCGAAGCATTTCAACGTTGTCAATGGGTGTCACATAAACGATGGATTTCAGATGACCCACAGGTAAAAATCGAGTGGATTCAGAAGCCGGTAGCGAGCAGGCCACGCAATGGGTCCTCCACGGCCTATCCATTTAGCAGGGAAATGGTCATCCAAATAGTCTCTGGCTACTCGACTGAAATGAGGCGGAGCGCCGTCATGCATAAACCACATACGACGCCGGACACCAAGAGGAACTTCATCTAGTACATAAATCGCTTAAATCATTCCTTAAAAAATTGGAATAGGATTCTCGTGTTAATCTTTCAGGCAAAATAAAAGGACCGATTAAGTTGTCGGCAATAAGTCCTGCCCATACATTGATATTAAATTGTTGTTGGTGCCTTGACTGGATGATGGCATGCGGATTCTCTTCGGCCCAGTGACAGTGATGAATGTTGTGAAAATTGATCACGCCATTTCTTGTGAAGGCAGCCTCATCAGAAAACAACACGGAGGATACAAAAAGAGGATCGCGAGCACACTGTTGAAGGAACCAAGTAAAAAAAGCCTCTCGTGGTGGGAAATCAGCTTCAGTAAGGCCTTGTACTCTCTAAATATGATATGGGTAAAGCTGTTGTTCCCGTAAAATTCTCCACACAGTTGTGTATCTTACACCGTCTGCTGCTGCTATCCTTCGGGTGCTGACACCAGGATGTTCCTCCACGCGATTCAGGACTCGCTCCCCCAACTCAACAGTTCTGGGGCTGATTGGTCTACCACATTTGAAACTCGCTTGTTGAATGATCCTGTATCACCAAGACGCTCGTCTATTCTCTGAAAAGTCTTCTTATCTGGCAGACTGCGATTCGGAAACCTTTCCCCGTACAGACGTCTTGCTGCGGCCGCATTACACTCGGCAAGTCCATACATGAGATGCATGTCTGCCATTTCTCTGCTTGAATAAGCCTCCATTCTCACTTTAAATGCACACTATCACTGAATAGCACAAAAACTTTTAAGGTTTTTTTTTCCACTGCACTGCACTTATTCACGGTAAGTTACGAATACGAACAGTGAAACACCGCGATGCACGACTGATGGCTCTACACTGAACGGCATTAAAACATGTCATAGAGTGTACGAAACATTACAATCGGCAAGGCCATACATGAAACAAGTCTCGTACACACTCACAAAACATTGTCAGCAAGCAGTGTTTGCAAACAGTTTGCGGAAAGAATTGCTGGAACCAGGGCCGGCTCAAGGTACCGGCAACTCGGGCAGTTGCCCGGGGCGCCACGTGCTAAGGGGCGCCACGTCATGCGTTTGGGATCTTCCAAATACAAAGCGAAAAATCTAAAAATAAATAAATAAAATAAAATGAAATAAAAGTCAAATGTGAAAATTTCCTGATGTGGAGTAAAATTTTCAGGGATTATAACATTGTATTAGCCAATAGCATTAGAGACTACCAGTAAAGCTAAGGTCAGTTTGGCCCGACATGGGATGACACGTCACATGGGTTGATGTGGCCGCGTAGGTGAGCGTTGAGCACAAATTACATACGCCTGGCAGCGCTGCCATCCTATGATATCTCATCAGTGTTGCCAGTTTGTGGAATTTTTACATTTTTTTGTGGATTTACCTCAGACAAAAGTGGCAACGCTGTCTCTTATATTTTCATACATGGTTCCATTTTGAGAATGTTTAGTTGTACTTTGAGTGAATATCGTTAATTGTAATAAACTCTTTATTCCTACATTTGTAGTTTTTCCTCATTGTGAACAAATTTTAAAATTATACTTGTAAGGGCGACGAAGTTCAGCTTGCCCGGGGCGCCAGCAACCCTAGGGCCGTCACTGGCTGGAACACAAAACGGGCTGTAACTCGGAAACAAAGCGATTTCAAGCATATGTTTATATAAACTTTTTTAATTGTTTTCAGGTCCTGAATCCATCCTGAAAGTGCGTCCCACATGTTATGAAACACCCTGTATAATATATATATATATAACTTGTGAGCATATAGTATAGTTTTTATTGTTTGACGTTTAGATAGAAAGGAAATGTTTCATTGTTTTGTATGCCATCAAACGTTGGCAATTATTTATAAAGTAATTTATGAGATGGCAAAACCCATTTTAATTCAATTTCTTTTAAATTTCAAAATATTTGCGTGTTTTCGTTTTTGTTTGTTTGTTTTGTGAACTTTTTTTTTTTAATCAAGCTACATTTGGTAATTGGATTTATTGTTTGAATTCAGGATTATATTTCCTAATTACTTTTACCTATAATTTTAAGCCTTTCCAAAAATTCAGGTAATTGTGGAGACTAATTTTTAGTTGGATTTTTGTTTTAGCTTAAGTAAGTGGTTACCTTAATCGATTTTCGCCAAAGTTGAGTGCCGATAAATACAGGGCGTCCCAAAAAAATGTATACACACTTTAAATAATTATAAAGGCAGTGTTTATTAAAATACATTTCATTTTCAAAATGTAATAGAATCTACAGACATTATTTAATTGTTTTGTGAACGCCTGTTTTCAAACTGACGTCCGTTCTGGTCCAGGCACTGCCGATAACGCGAAGCAATGGAATCGCAAACATCACGAAACATTTCGTTTGGTATTTGTGTGCATTCTCGTTCAATGGCTGCTCTCAATTCAGCGACTGTTGCAGGTTTTATAGCGTAGACTTTGTCATTTAAGTATCCCCATAAAAAAAGTCTAGTGGTGTGAGGTCTGGTGAACGCGGAGGGTATTCTACGAAACCCCTTCGTCCAATCCACATCCACATCGTGCCAAGTACCACTCGCAATACTCCACTCTTCGGTCCGGATCATCTTCATTAATAGCATGGACTAATCTTGGAATGTAACTTTTCCATTGACAGCGCTTCAAAATGCGTTGGACAGACGATTCTGAAATTCCTACCTCACGACTCGCTTGCCGCACAGATTTTCTTGGACTTTGGTGATACGTTTCCAGTACTCTTTCTTGCTTTGTGGGGCTTGTCGATGTCCGTGGTCTTCCGGAACGCTTCTTGTGGACATTCTGAACAGTTCCATCGGCTTCAAACTTATCTCTAATTCGAGTGATGGTAAGTCGCGTTGGTGGATCTGTTTGAAACTCCCTCCTGAACTGTCTTTGCACTTCAACTGCGTTTTCACACTTCCAGTAGCATTTTAGAATTAATTTCCTTTGTTCAAAGCTTAGTCTGACTGCCATTATTAATTCTAATGGGTTTAACTTGGAAAGAAAGAAACATCAATTGAGCTATCAGCTGTTAAAGTGTGTATACATTTTTTTGGGACGCCCTGTAGATGTGAAACGCTTGGAATCGGTTCAAAACTGTTGAACTGTTACAATTTTTTTTTACTTTTTCACAAACTTTATTCACTTTTCCTAAGCGATTATTTTCGAAAGATAATTTTATTTGCCGTTCTGTTCCTTCTCGCACTGCGTACAATAATTTATGGTGAGAACTGGGTTAGAGTCTGTAGTTCAGTGGGTAACGCCGCTTCCTTATAAACGAAGCGAAGACACTGAGGTCGGGGGTTCGACTTCTGATGGTGCTGATTCGTAATAATTCAGGAGTTAGCGCGATGAACCGCATTAATGAGGCTGCGGATTAAGGGGATCGATTTCCGCTAATTCCATCGGGCGAAGTATACGAATGAGATCGATCGGAATTGGAATTTGCTAATACGGATTTCAGGGAATAGGACTCGGAATAAAATATTTTTTTATTCCGTCTTAACCTCAAATACTAGACTGAAGTATTATATATATGAAAAATTAAAAGGTTTATTGGCAGACTATAGTCCATATGACAAATATTATTAATACAATGACAGTTCACATACTAAGGATAGAAATATATACAGTGGATTAGAAATAATACAGTAATGTTAAGTTAAGTGGAGCTACAGACAGACGTTTTCGTAGCAAGAAGTCCATATCTTAGAGGATAAACGGCAGGACTCATGGATAGCTTGGATAATCGGGTTGGTTGATTTTTTAATTCTTTGCATTAGATTGTACCGAGCACTCTTGTTACATCGGGGAAGGGAAGCTCGGGACATTGCGGGTAGCAAACATTTGCGAAGCTGAGCATCTCGGGGGTAATTTATGTAAGAGTAAAAGACCTGCTATACAGCAAATTTAGGGTTCTGCCAGAACCTTTTTTATAATTCACCCATAGTTGCTGTCCATATATATTACTGCAGAAAGTACGAAAGAGAGTGTCTTTAGCTTCACTTGTACAGAACCGAAAGTTCCTTATAGTCATATTCGCTTTAGCACAAAGGTTTCGAGATTGTTTTCTTATATCCGAGTCATCACTCAAGGAGCTGGTAATAGTTTGACCCAAATACTTAAACTCTTGTACTTCCTCAATTACTTCACCTTTCATGAAATTGCATAACCTTAGTTTTTGTAACATTAAAAAGAATATCATGTTTCTGCGAATACACTTCGCAGACTTTCAGTAGCCGATCCAGACCTTTAACAGAGGGACTTATTAACGCCATATCATCGGCATAAACTAAGTTATTTATCCTTGTGTTATCTATACAACATCCCACTGTTGCCTCATTAAGTGAAGCAATTAATCCGTCATTATGCACATTAAACAGCATGGGAGAGAGCAAGGAGCCTTGTCTCACCTGGCAAGAGGAGCCAAAGCATTCGGATAGTACATTGCCCCACCTAACGGTATATAACCGAGCACTAGTATTTGAGGGTTAAAGGGTTAAATTTTTGTTAAAATTTAACTAAATAAATGATGTTACTTCAAAATAACTTTTCATTAGATTAAACGCACATCAGATTATATTTACTTTGAATTAATCGTTTTCAAGCTTCCCACAAAGTGAAGCTCAAATGCGAGGAAATAATGTTGCATTAGGGTGTGTCAATTTTAGTAAAGTCAACAATTCAAAAAACTACTAGTGACCAAATGATACATTTTTAAGTGCTAAATCGAAATATGGCTTTAAAATCCAGATTTGACCACTCCTAGCTACTTATATTTGAAGTTGAAGTTTACGAAAAATCAGCAATTTTTGCAAGTATTTTTTTTATTGTATATAACTACATTTTACATACATTACATACAATTAAAGACATTTTGATCGTATTTCAATATTAAAACTTAGAAATATAGATAGGTTTCTTGAACTTTGCCAAGGATGCCATATATAACTACATTTTACATACATACAATTAAAGACATTTTGATTGCATTTCAGTATTAAAACTTAGAAATATAGATAGGTTTCTTGAACTTTGCCAAGGATGCCATGTCTACCTTGCTCTTGTTCCTGGACATGAGCTCCCTACTGGCCACCTGGCCACTGATGTACGCCTCCCTCCTCTCTTGTGAGTAAACATGTTGTGCTGCTTCAGTTTCATCCTTACACACCTCTCTACTGACTGTGTGTGTGTGAGGGCCATGCAGGAACTTCATTGGTCTATCCAGAAACTCCTTGATTGCAGCAATGGTGAGGGAGCAGGTCAGAGGAGGGTCAGTCACGCCAGAGTTCCAGTCAATAAGCTCCGAGAGTTTGATGGCATCTGGGTTGATGTCAGGAGTCTTCCTGGGTCTGACACTGCAGTTTCCTACCTGTGTGTCCTCATCTCCTTCACCTTTGATTTCCAGTAATTTAGGGTGTCAATTTTAGTAAAGTCAACAATTCAAAAACTACTAATGCTCAAATGATGTCATATTATCTAGCAAACTTAGAAATATCTTGAGTGTTGTTTAAAAAAGCCATTTACCTACTTATATTTGACCAGGACGAAGGAGGACGAAGGCTTCATACCAGACTCAGTCTGGTATGAAGTCTTCGTCCTCCTCTCTCCTCCCTGCCTCCTCCACTCATGCATTCACAATCAAAACTCCAGCATTTGTGACTATGTGAAACTTAGAAACCATACTGCACACCAAACATAACCAAAGTTGACCACACATATCAATGGCACAGTGATATACGATGCTACAGTCATATTTGGGTTATATTTCAAACCTTTATGGTCAAATATAAGTAGGTAAATGGCTTTTTTAAACAACACTAAAGATATTTCTATGTTTGCTAGATAATATGACATCATTTGAGCATTAGTAGTTTTTGAATTGTTGACCTTACTAAAATTAACACACTCTAAATTACTGGAAATCAAAGGTGAAGGAGATGAGGACACACAGGTAGGAGACTGCAGTGTCAGACCCAGGAAGACTCCTGACATCAACCCAGATGCCACTAAACTCTCGGAGCTTATTGATTGGAACTCTGGCTTGACTGACCCTCCTCTGACCTGCTCCCTCACCACTGCTGCAATCAAGGAGTTTCTGGATAGATCAATGGAAGTTCCTGCATGGCCCTCACACACACAGTCAGTAGAGACTGAAGCAGCACAACATGTTAACTCACAAGAGAGGAGGGAGGCGTACATCAGTGGCCAGGTGGACAGTAGCGAGCTCATGTCCAGGAACAAGAGCAAGGCAGACATGGCATCCTTGGCAAAGTTCAAGAAACCTATCTATATTTCTAAGTTTTAATATTGAAATACAATCAAGATGTCTTTAATTGTATGTAATGTATGTAAAATGTAGTTATAAACAATAAAAAAAATACTTGCAAAAATTGCTGATTTTTCGTAAACTTTATCTTCAAATATAAGTAGCTTAGGAGTGGTCAAATCTGGATTTTAAAGCTATATTTCGAT